>PNEQ01039250.1:0-84885 GCA_003012365.1 Medauroidea extradentata | reverse complement strand
GACACAGGAGTAATTGTGTGCATAACTAATTGTGTTGTGAGAGTTCTAGTTGATTTCTGTTTTGTGTATTTCGTAGCTTTGTGAGCTATTAAATCCAGTACTTAATTTAACTCTTTTATTTGTAATTATAAGACCTCTATCCCAAAGAACTCATGGGAATTGCCCACATATAAAGTTTGTGTTCTTCAAACTTGTAACAATATTTACGTGGTAAGTATCGTAGCGATAGTTTCGCCAATCTAAGTGAACATGTTGACAGGAAGCAGATGAGATGAGAGCGGAGATACGTTGTGATGTGCGGCGCGACACAACCACTTGTCCTTTCCCCCCACGACCATTGTTCTAGCTCGGCCTATCTGAATACAGCCCTCCCTGACGTCATCCTCGTACAATCGATGAAGGCCTCTGACGTCACTGCCCTTGCGGGTCGGTGCACACTGGTGCAAGTGGCAGGCCCTCTGTTGTGGGGGGGGGGGCAGGTGGCGACTATTTCTGCTATGCCAATAGAGGATGCCTTGAACGTCTGCCCCTTTGCCCCGTCCACGTCACAAGGGCTAGCCCTCTCCTTACCGGCCGTCATTTCCATTTCCGCCCCTGTGGTGGGAGGTAGGTGTCGACGTAATCGACCTCTCCGGCCGACCAGTACTGGCTGAGAGCTCACCATATTACCCTGCGTGTCTCATCAAACCTCACACATCATTCACCAAGTCGTAGCACACTAACTCCAGACAACAGACGGCGCACACATTACTCTTACTAAACGTCACCGTTTAATGTACACAAACAACTAAAACCTTTGATTACAGATGATGATGGTACATCGCGAAAATGTTTTGTGCCAACATACCCTTGAAAATACTGTAGTTTCGTGTGACATGTATTATAGGTAGACACCTGAATAATTCGAGTTTTCTTTTGGCCCCAAGCTAGAATTCCAGCTACGGTCAGTTCGTGCCACTTTCGCAATTGGCCAGTGACTTATTTGACACTTGCTGCAAGTCGCTCAGCCAATAGTACAGAAGCAACTAAAGATAGGCCCATATCACTGCGTTATCGAGCAGCCAGTGAGTAGATGTCTACTTGAATATACATATATTTTTGGAGGCTAGCCTACATGTCAGTGAACCCGCGAATTTTTCCCGTCTCTAATTATTGGGTGATATAGACATTTCACAGCTTCGCCATTCTCAGCAGCCCATCTCAAGTTTATTACAAGCGAAGGTTAAAGCTGTATTATCCCCTCCCTCACCATAATTATTATCTTCTGAATCTGTGGGTCAAGTATAACTAGGGACCCCTGATTTTCGCGAAAAGAATTTTGCCTCACTTTGTTTCAAGGCCTTATGTGCACGTCAGCAGTTCTTCTACATGGTCAGCGATTGGATATTTTAACTCTAACGAGCCTTGGGATTCTACCGGCAAATCACAGACGTGTGGTGTTGCTTGAACGATATTGTAATTGGCTCAGTCAAATGAAATACGGCTCTTCACATAGACACGCTGCCAATAACCATGAAGCACAATTACGGGTGTGTACATAAGATACTGAAACAAAGTGTGGCAGAATTCTTTTCGCGAAAAACAGGTGTCCCTAAGTATAACCTTTCTGAACTTACAAGACATGGCACATGTGTGTATCGGAAGATAGGAAGAGGAGGGATCACCACAACTTACGCAAGACGCGAGTGTGGAAGCAAGCTCCACAACTATGCATATCTCCGACATTGTAGTGATCGGTTCAGTCGGGACACTGACAGTGGCGTAGTTTATAGAAAGACAAGTCAGCTGAGAAGGGACAGGGCGAGGGGACGACCTCACCTGGCGACGAGAGCGACACTCGACCTTGAACCCAGCGCGCCGGGGAACGCGGAAGCTATTGGCAGCCTTGGGCCAGCTGCCCGCACCGCTGCGACTCCGCAGTAGACCGGCGTCGTCGAGGGAGCGGCGCCTCAGCCCTGTGACGAGGTGCCCCCGGGTAGTCGCGAGCACTTTCCACGCTACACCAGCTGCATCGACTGTCAGCCGTGCTGCATACAGGCTAGCTCGGCACGCTATCTATGTATCCACATTGTTAGAAGCAACTGTGCCACACTTGGCAGGAACAGCTTACATCTCAATATTGTGTGTATGTCTAAATTGGCTCCAAGTCTCCATATAGGTCCCAAGAACCCCAAACATATCGTTTACCACTCACGACTTTTCTCGTCTCATTACGTCTAACCAATCAACATAATTCTTTTCCACTTACGTGTTTACGTGCATAAATTACTTCTTTCTCTCGGATACCTCACTTGGATATGTAATACTAAATATCCCAGATATGCTACTTATCGCCTGGCCTTGTGTTAAATTACATACCCGAGCGGGCTAAGTAGGCTGTGTGCGTTGAGGAAGGTATTCAATTGTTACACTCTGTATCGTATAAATTCTGTACAATTTGGCAATTATTTATGGTATTACGGTTTACATAATGTGATGCCATTTACAATGTACGATACGATTTACTGCACTCACAGTGGTATGGAATTGTTAGGTTCATTTAAGAACAAGAGATTGCACCACATACGTATAACACATAAAAGCTAATTATTTCAGAACTTCCAAAATTAATATAGTTATATGATACAAAGTATAGTTCTGTTGTGTGTTGGTCATCTTAGACATTCACATAGCATCTCTTGGTGGTCGGCGAAGGACGTTAGTAAATACTGGTGTCGCTTATAAGGTCCCAGTTTCCATCCCAACAGTGCTACTCACTGGATGCATATGGCCCCAGGAGTAACGTGAGCGCCAGACATCACTCTGGGGACTAATGGAGGAAAACCAATCCTGGACGAGTAAGGACGCGACTCTCCTCCCTCTAACAGCGGAAGTGAAAGGTGACGCGAAACACAACGACGGCTTCAAACGGTTACGCAAGCATCGGGAGTGGGGACACTACCGGAAGTCGTCAACCGACCTTCCCAATGACAAACTGCCGCTTATTTCAATTACAACGTATCTGTTTTCAGCCTTCTCCAGACGAATGTTTAGTACAAGCTCAGTGTCTTGGTTATGGACCGGCCAGGGCCGAGCCAACCATGGAGTGGAGGAGGGAAGAGGGCACATGTCCCCTCTTATGTCATGTCACTCGCCCCTGCCTTCTTTTCCCTCATTTACATTTCAGAATGACATTGGTTTTACATGTAGAAAACCATGTAGATGATCACACCCAAATGTCAAAAAATCACATCGCAAGAGAGTATGATTATTATTATTAATTCGCGCCATCCCCACTTACAGAACAGCCGGCACGTCCCTGTAGACAGGCATGAAAATGGCTGTCTCGAAAATTTCTGATAAAAACTGGCCAGTCGACGGTGATGCGAGTTAGCCTAACTGAAGATGTTTCGGTTCAGTCAATAGCCTAGTTGGACAAACAATGTTTAGATGCCAGGTAAAACATTTAAGCATACGGTGGGAACGCAAATGGAATGTAGCGAGATTACAAATAGATAAAGAACTATGAAATTGTACACAAGAGTTCTGGAGTAAATGTTAGATTGAATATTATCTACATGGGAGAGTTAGCAATATACCATGTGGATGTTCTACCAGATACTACAGACCCAAGGAGAACCCACATCAGTTCCCAGGCACTGTACCTGGTGCAGGGACAGAGCCGCGACTGCCACGCCACAACTCTGGAACACGTGTCTGAGACAAGTGCTACCACGTGTGTGTGTGTGTGTGTGCAGACTGCCACTCTCACACACCGCCCTGCTTTCTCCTTCGCCGGAATCACTGAAAGAGCACATCGCTAGCAAACTGTGACTACCGTTTATATACAAAGCCTGTTCCATTTATATATACATAATGGAACAATTAGCCGTGCAGTATTATTGCGCCAAACTGACAATCCACATTGCAAATTGGAAGTTGCAGGTGTAAATAATAAAACTGTTTCTAACGGATTAACTGACGATTGTGCATGGCTGCCTATAAGAAACGTGGTTTAGGTAAATATGTCACTGAAAGTCCCTCGTTATTAACTACCCCCCGTAATTCTTTATATGCTTTAGGAATTACAAGCATAATGTGTGAATCGTTTGGAATGCATAAATACCCAGACCCATTTGGGTAAGTTGTAATATAACATATGTGTGCTAGGGTTGGCTTGCTTGTCAGCAGGCTGCAAGGGCAGCCAACTATGACAGGCAGGCACCAGGGCAGAATCTGGGCGCCATTCTAATGACATGTGCAGCTGGTAGGAGACGCTGGCGAACTCGTATTTCCCCACGTGCAGGCGCGGCGCGGGTTCCTGGGGGGATGACGCCGCGGGGTTGCCATGGAGACTACCATCCCTAGAGGGGTGAGTCATTGCTCTGATACATGCGTCGAGCCGCACGCGGAAGTGAACTACCCCAGACAAGTTGCACGCATTGTTCCCGTCACGAATATATCGCGCAACAACTGCAGAGCTCTCCTCATCGCTTCAAGGCAGTCAAAAAACCCCTGGAACCACAGCAGCAGACCGGTATACATACATCACACTGCAGTTGCTGGTCTATGTCAAATATATTGCTTAAGGTTAGCGTTAGACAATTTTCAGTTTTTTAACCATAACATTGATTCAAATTGTATTATCAAAGTTTTCTCTTTGACAAAACATAGGAAATATTCTTTGTAAACCGCTTCACATAAATAACGGAATCTTTTCATTAATTTGTCATGCAGAATTACTGCAATAAAATTATAAGTTAACAATGATTCTGCACGACAAATTAATGAAAGAGTCCATTATTACTGGTGTCGATCAGTTTACAAATAATATATCCTATGTGTACGACAAATACGAATTCTTTGCCAAATTCTGCGTGAACACGGACGATTACCATAGAAGTAATTACATGGAACTTATCATACACGATCGATCGACATGAAATGTCACTATTAACGATACCTGCTGTCCGATTACTTCACTTCTCTCGTCGACAAAGAGGAGATTTTAAAAATTACGAAACAAATGACGAATTTGTTGTGGGAATGTTAAAGTGACGTTTTTAACGACAGATAGAGAAGGATATTTTCCCCACGTCACTCCGTCATCGTCTGTGTAAACAGTGTGCCTGGTGGGTATATTCTGAGCTCGCGCCCCAGTGGTAATCAACACAACGTATAGGCTCAAGTAAACCCAGATAGAGAGAGAGAGAGAGGTCGACGCGGCGCTAAGGAAATCCTCAGCTCGCCTGGCACTACCGCGGCTCGAGATTGAGACACGTCCCGGGGAGAAACGACGAGGATGTGGTGTGTCAAAGCAGTGGCGGCGAGGAAGGATGTAAGAAGAAGGGTAAGGAGATAATTAATCGCGGTCCGGAGGAAGACGATGACGACACACGAGGTAAATAAAGTCCGGCGGCCGGGCAGAACTGGGTTACCCAGGGTGTTGCGAGAACAGCGGGCTGCCTGTCCTATATCCTGGGATATTTCCAGCTCCCCCCCCCCCCCAATACCCTTCTTCTTCAGTCATCGTTCCACTTACGTGGCTAGACCGCAACACAGTGACACGACGTGGAGTAGACCAAACAAGGAAAATACTAAGTCATTGAATAAATCGCTGTCATTTTTTACGCAATAATCCAGTTCGAATACGCAACACTATTAACAAAAATTCCTACAGAACAAAGCCAAAACGCTAAAACACACTATTCCCAAAGCTCATATTCCGGTATTCGGTCCACTGCTACTCTTGAGAGAATAGTCGAAAAGTTCATACAGGAGAAATGTGTATAGTATGAAATGAATGCCACGCCACTAACTGATACACTATTAAATCGACTCGCTTTTGCTACAGCTACAAAAGTGGCTCATTCCCTTTACACTGTCAAATAAATAGGCGTATCGAACTTGATCATTGACGGTGTTAACTATACTGTATTTTATAATTAGAACTTACCGTGTTTAACGCAACAACTTAAACAATTGACAAACAGATATAAATACATCAAAATAGCTCAGTGAATCCGTTCGCTAAAGCGAGCCACATAACCTTCTAGGCGCACTATAAATCAATTATGCTTGTCTCTGGATGACTGCGGGAAATAAGCAACAGATACGGCACGGCAATGTGTGACGTCATGCGTGTACTGGGTTTATTAATAAACAAAGAGTATGCTGTACTCTAATACGCATTAAAGTTTTGTACATTTCGATAGTTGCAATGCAGTCTAATTTGTCATATTTTGCTTAAAAATAAGCCTACCTGATATGTTCATTTTCAGAGTATGTGAACATAATAAACGTAGCAAAACTTCACAGCTATTTATACGTAACAACTGTCAATATTTTGCAATATGTCACAATGCAAGGCAAAATGTACTTTTAAAATGGTGAAATATACATGTGAGGTTTATATCAGAACAAAAAATGTCGACTGACATAGCATGAAACATGTACTTCACTTAAAAAGTCATACCCCCAAAAACGTGAGATGTTACTGGAGTTACACAAAACATAGTATACTTAAATGTTGACAAAAGACGTGTCGAATGTAACAGTGTATGCATCCACCAGAGAGAGAGAGAGAGACAAGAACTGTGAGACAGGACTGGTACTCAGCACACAGCTACCTGCCCGCGGTGTCAGACGCGACCAGCCACACAGTTTGGCAATTGGCAGCAGCAGGCTCTCCGTCCTTGGCTCCACCGGAAAAAGCGAGGCCTGGTCCTAACCAGGAGGAGGGGGGAAGCGGAGCGGGAGGGGGAATCCGCCAATTGAAACCGACAGCGCCTAAACTACTGACCTACATAGGCAAGCCGGAGCTTTCACAACCGCGAAGCCAGCTAGCAGGCAGGCAGGCGTCCGGCCGCCCAGGCACGACGAGCTTAGCCAACAAGGCGCCATCACACCGCTTCCTGCACACTTACTTCCCGCCGCGTCAACATAACTACGCGACGCACAGTTCTGAACAACGTACATTCTTTACCTACAACTGAGGTGCTGACATGCATTCTGATGTACATCACGAATATTAAGAACCATATACAGCAGGCCCTAGATGCCGCGTCTGCGGTACGGAAACTGGCAGGGGATATGAGACCTAGACTGGATCGTGTGTCAACAATCGTGTCGCTTTTATGCGCAAAAGGCATGGGATGTTTTGGTCGTTGACTTGATTCTATAGGACTTTAAGCCGAGATTACGATGACTTCTCGTCCACGTATCACTTACCACATTACCACGTTTACGTATACGTAATCAATTGAGGTGCTTTATTACGATCCTTCACGTAAGCTTCAACCAGGCAAATGAAAAAACGGGTATGACAGAGCCTTGAAATTAATAGTCAAAGATAACATGACACAATAGAAGACATTAACTCCTCCGAAATGTGATTGGCCCAGGCGATTACGTGGTATAACTACACGTATCACTTTAACTTAAAAGCTTGACATTGACAGTCTTATCGTTACGTGAAAGTGAACGTAAGCATAAAGTGGCGCGATAGTGATAGGGCCCGTTCAAGTACGTTTGTCAAGGTGTTTTCTGCTTACGTGAAAGTTAAAGTAAAGTGAACGTGAAGACATCGTAATCTCGGCCTCCAGCGGGGACGCTACTTTTTAATTACAGAAAGTGCGTACGTAGTAAAGTCCAGCGCGTGCTTTTCTACTTTTATTTTACGATTCCGGTTAGTACTTTTTACGTGACGGCAGTCTGAAAAAGCCGATTTTAGTCATTTGGTGGTGTCGCGATACCGTGTATCTAAGCATGATATCTAGAAAACAAAAACAAAGAAACATAGTTTTAAAGTGTGTATTTTTTTTTCATACATAAATATATCGAATATGCCTACAAGTTTAGTAGTGGTTTAAAAAAAAAAAAACTTACTTTTACCGCCCTACAACAGCGTTCATGCGCAAGCTATAGGCTCTTAAAATGTTCGTATTAATATAATACGCACTTTTCATCCAAAAGTATGACTCTGAACTAGTTACACCTGACTCACACCACTATGATTATCAACACTCCAGATAACCAGCACCACCACTTCTGACCTGCATTTTTGCCCGCCCCTATCTTATCCTACCTGTCCACAACACAGTGGAAACCTTCCCCGTACTTTGCAACGTCCGTTACTGATCTAAATTCACGCGGGGTCAAGTTAGATCGGCTCCAATCAAAGCGTCAAACCATAGATTACATTGATTTTTGAAAGACTCTGACAATAAGTGTATACGACAATCTGAACAATTTTCTGAACACACGCCTTTGTCAGCAATGGTGTGTCGTACGTAATGTTTTAATTGGTAGAATCTTCATTTTAGCGGTACGCTGACCTTACCTTTCTGCTTAAGGTGCCCGCCTACTGGCCGTGTGTTTGTGTGAGTGAGGCGCGGCGCTAAGGGTGATGTTGACCGACTCATCTGGCGCGGTATCGCATCTATCGCAAGACATTGAAACGGCACGCAGTGGTATCGTAGATCACTCGCCTGATTGGCACTTTCAGTGGTGATCCTATCTTTTTATTGGTAGAAAGTTTTATGTAAAGTTCATTGAATGCTTCTAGAGTAGTTTCACACGAATTCCGCGAGTAGTTTTCCCAATATAAGAGGCTGAAATAGATGTTTTAGCAAAGGGGCTCCAAAATTATTTTTCTATACAACGTGACGATTTCAAACCCCTTACATCGTTTGAAGTGTATATTCTTTTCGTGCATTGACATACACAATAGGCATATGCGTAACAGTTTCGTAAAAAAGTATTTACCACCACGTTGTAACGTATTTTCAGTGCATGGTACGTGAGACCCTTAGGGAATCGTTTATTCACAGTTATTATAAGGTATTGAGTAGCAATAGCGAGGCAGAGAAACTATAATTCCGTGGTCTGACGTACCACTCGGGGCTTGGTGTAGAAATATACAAAAATGGTTTTACAATTCTGAGTGAGGGATTCTAGCTTAAGACTCCCAAAAAACTAAACGAGTGCACGCGAATTTTTTAAAATTCAGGAACTGGATTATGTTTGGCTTCGCTTGCTAGCCGTCCCACGTTTGCACATCAGCGAAAACACGAATACGCAAAACTAAACATGTATAATAAACAAAAATCCCGCTTATGAGCAATCCAAGAGACACTTATACATCAACTGAAAAGTCACCTGTCCGATTCTTGCATCTTAGATTTACAATTATTTTTGTGTACGAAACTTATAACATCAGTTTCCAGAGTCGACGTAGAGCATCTCGTAATCTTTGTTACCGTGTCACTGGAAGGCACGTTGTGCGACCAAAATAAAAAAAAAAATGCTAATAATTTTTGTAACTGTAAAGCGTTCGGAGTGCATCTGCGTTCGTGTGAGAAAGAATTTGGAAATGCGTAAGAAATCTAGTTTCCTTTTCGGTGGCAAGGATGCTAAGTCTCGCACGAACTGTCAGGAGAAGAGTCTATGAAACTATTGTTCACATCAGCAGTCGTGAACTCCACTCGGCTCCTACAACTGCCCGTGTAGGTTGTCTGGCGACACATCAGCCCACCTACCTGCTGACTGCGCGATTACTTCGCCGTCGAGGAAGCACAAAAAACATTGCTTCGTAGCGAACAGCCTGTAGATGCTCCCGGCAGTTTGCCAGATTTATGGCCGCCCACGGAAGAGAATGGAATAAAGGAACCGGAAAAGAAAGTAAGTCCCCATTTTTTTCTTTATGGCTTGCAGACAGGTAGAGGGTCTCCCCCACCGGGTCCTCGAGGTCTCGGAGAGCTACACAGGTAGCCTGCACTGTGGGGAACACAAACCCTACCCTAACCCCCTCCTCTGGCCTTTTTTGTTAGGTAGGTCATGGCCGCGCCAACCCCTCGCCCCCGACAGTTTACCTGACCCTTGAATATTTCACTTGTCACCGCACTTCCACAAACCCCCTCCCCCAACCCAGCACGAAACTACCCCACATACCTGGAAACAGGTCAACCCCTAACCTGCACTAACCAACACCCCGTGGCCACTGTCAGAAAGGGAAAGTACAGTCGCAACGGGCAAAAAATTGAATCTCGTAGATAGATCTGCACAACTCTAACAATGATCGTATACACAGAAGCGTTTCACGACCTACATACGAGTTTGATCAATCACAACACTTCACTAATGTTCACACACAATCTTGAACTAAAATTTGATCCTGCTTTACAACTGACAAAACACTTTGGGCAAAAGTATTACGGTACACAAATTACCCGTCTATACAGTAAAATTTTTGCTGATTTTGAACGTTCTCTACTGAGAAGAGTGTCTGTAAACAGAAATGTAGAGATAATATTTTTAAAAATTCCTTATGTGTTGAACGTCAATATAACCGACCCACCATGCATGCTTCTCAGAAGAGAAATATCAAAATCAGGTTAATTTATGCTGTAGAAATCATACTCTGCAATTTTCCATGCACATTTATCAACATAGTCGTAATATGTACAGCGAGTACATGGCTGTATTGTATACGACCGTACCTATCTCTGAAAATATCAATGGACACGTTATTCCTACTCTTAACAGGAAACATATGTTAACACGCGTATCCACTATACTTTGCAAAAAGAATTGGAATATAGCACGAATCACTTGACGACGGATGCTGCTGACAATGACCTTTGTCAAAGTAAAGCTGTGCCAGTCGTGACTAATTGCAAAATTGAGGGAAACCCCACCACTTTTCTGCTTAAACAATCAAGCAATTTGTTACAAACCTCTGTTGCAGTCGCAGTCTTCTGTTTATCACCAAACGTGCCGCTGCAGATACCGAATTACGTCCAATAGTGACTCGAAATACTTATAGCCTGCACAAATATCTTATGCATAACTGACATCTGTGTCAAATGAAAACATGCAATTAAATGTTTTGCACGCATCAAGTCTAAAAGTTGAGATGCAGGTTTCGGAAAGGAGACTGATGCTGCACTACATGTTTTAATGCGACGAACAGTTATGTCCACGAGCTCTGCTCCTTTGCAACATGAACAAGATTAGATGCAACAGTCGAGCAACCAGTTGAAAATGTTTGTATCACAGAAAGATAGTTATCAGATAAACTCCAGCGGGCTCCAGAAATTGTGCAGAAACAATCTGAGCAGTTGGGAGCAGCTGCATCGCGACATGTCTTTGTTTCCTGGCGATGTTGTCTCAACAGAGGGCTGGTGTGAAAACAACCTCGGTCGTCAGCCATGTGGTGCGGGTGTGAATGAACACGACAAATAAATATTTAGACGTCGCCGGTCATGGACGCCACTGCTGACGGTGTCGTGTTAACGGCGTCGGAAGCGAGCCGCAGGGACGTCCCGACAACACTGCAGACGAACAGTCGCCTGCACATGCATCGTCTGCACTGTTCATTGGCTGGAAATTAAGACTCTTGGCTAATTTAAAATTAAATCAGTAACATGATTAACTATAGACTTTTGTCTTCCCGTGTAGAGTTCCTACAGAAACTGTTTCTCGGTAAGCGATTTCATCCGCCTTGAGTCTTACATACGTTTAAGTTATTTTCTGAAACACCATTACGACTCTACCTATCTACCGTGCCGGCACGTTTTTTTTTTTTAAATAGGGAATCAAAGTTAAAATTAACTGGACCAATGTTAAATAGGCCTACAACTCTTTCAAACAAAAAAGTGCTTTATTTTATAAAGAATTTTTTAAATACCGGTATAAGATTTTTGGACACATTTGAAGCTATGAAAATTGATTTTCAAGGAACTGCAGAATCTCGAGGAGGGAAAGGATCACAAAGGAAGAAGTCAAGAAACGAACGACCTGCTTACATTATTGAAAAATGGAAGAATGTCGTTTGAAATTGTACGGACAAGTGATGAAGTTAGCGAAAGAACGATAGCCGAAAAAAGTTATTATTATGTTGGCAACCTCCGTATAAGAGAAAATGAAGAATGTAAAACAAATGTAGAAGGATATGTAACGAAGAGACCTAAGAAATCAACATAAGAACAGAAGAGCTTGGACACGAGGTTGCGAGAAACGGCCACAACTCTTAAAATAATGATATTTGCTCGTAATGTTTGGCGAAGTATAAAACTCAACAGTACATTTTATAGATTAGGTAGACCCATTAAAACTTAAAAAATTGTCTTATATGGCAGTATTTTCCCAGAAATTTAACGTAGGCTAGAAAATATTTTATTCGTGAGTTATCGTCAAGTGACAGAGAAATAAAGAAGTGTGCAATTCATCACGTGGTTGCAAACTTGGTACGTATAAACCTTGAGAATGTTCTGAAGAAAAAAACGTTTACAGTTTTTGAGAATGTTGTACAGTTTCATTACATTACATAGTAGAGCGATAAAAATGCCTAATTTATAAAATAGCATTTTAAAATAAATTTTAACATAAACGTCATAATTTTAATTCATTATTGTTCAGCTTCGAGTAACATCAGCAAAGCTGTTATATCATCTAATTAAATTACAACAAGTATTTCTTAAAGTACCGCAATGACACGAAAGTACTTGCTTCACCTGCGATCAGACTTTAACTGATGTTTTTTTACTATCAGCTGTATTAAAATGTAACTAATTATACACATACATCATGTATTCACATCATTCTGATGTCGAGAAAATACATTTTGAGTAGAAGGGTACCAGATTTATTTAATTCAATATTGAGTTTAGCTTGAATCAAAACATATATGTGTAATGGAAATAGTTCCTCATATATTTTATTTAAGCAATTTTCCACGCCAGACTTATATTTTACTGCTAACTCACAAAACCGCAAAAATATAAGAGGCCTACACTCAAATTTTAAAAGGTAGCTTTTAAACATCGAACAATCGTAAACCCTGGTTCAATTAAGATTTTTAAAATTTTTCTTTAGAAAAAAATAGACCAAGTAACTGATATTTACATACACTCTCAGAAATATTATTTTATTGGTTTACTCGTGAAATAAACGCGAAGCTGGAGGAGGGAGAGAGGTTGTTGTTTCGGAAGAAAATGACAATACACTTTATCTTTACTGAAAATGTTCACAGTATACGTTACTTTATTCCTCAAAACCCGTCGAGTTGACTAGTCATACACTTTAAACACTAGGCCTATGCTTAGTTTTGATTGTTATTAATGTATAAACTCCAAAATGATGACATGCGCATCTCGGCCACGCTCCAACAACGAAGCTAAATGATGGCTGTGATAAGTCAACATAACAGAATCATGAAATCTGTCATGGAATGCTCGGTTCTTTGCAAAACTTGGCTATACAGATTGGCGCGAAATGAAAGCTGACGTGATTATCGCGATAGTCACAGCTCACAAGTCTGTCGTGAGTTAAGATTGTACGACATTGTGTTGCACATTGCTTTATTGCGCTATACAAACTATAATAAATATCACCCATTAAACATTTTTTATTTACGTCAACCTGTATTTCCGACAAGTTTTTATTCCTACTGACGAACATATTTGTTACGGATTACTTACGCTACTGAGTCAAAATACTCACCGGGATTCATTGCAATCAAGCAGAAATGTACGAAATTCCATTATGCCCCAAGACACGCCAGCTGGCGGATAAACAGTTTCCTATGATCAGACACTCGGGACTTCTCTCGCACAAGGAAAGTGGAGTGCTATAGCTGTATGTGGTTGGTCCAAGGTTAACAAGACACTTTGGAAAGTACGTATCACATAGGCCTAGTATTGTCATCATGCGCGTGCGTAATTGAGACCACGTGTACAGGCTGAGTGTCTTAAATTGTCTACAACGAAAATTAAGGCTGACTTCAACAAGCGTAATTATGCTGCTATAATGCGAGAGATCTGGACACGTATGTAAGTCAGATGTCTACGGATGTGATAAGCCCGGCGTGTACAGACGTTGAGACCAAGTAATGAGAGAGCTAGTGTCAGCCTCAGCTCAGACAGTGTCTCAGTGTGTATATTGTGTACTCTCTCACTCTAGCAGATACGTGTCAATTGCCGGAGACAGAGAGACATATATAGAGAGCGCACCATGTACGATACTCGCTGCGTTCTGCCATATGCCATGTTTACTTGACACACGAGTTGGTTGTCGTTAAATTCCCTACATTTAACGTATATTCCGACGCAAACACTACATCTCTGTTATTTTTTAATTATCGCGTAATATTTTAGCTATAATGAACACCCTACAATACATGTAAGGAACATTAATTGTAACAATTTCAGCCGTAAACAAATGCTTGACACCTAAAATACAATAAACAGGGAGAAAATTTTTACTATTGCTGCTTATTTTTTCCCTCCATAAAAATGTTTTAGGGAAAGAAACAGCACCAAGTCAAAAGGCCAACAGCACGAGAATGCGTCCACTCGAAAGTTATTTGAATCGAGTCATTATTACTACGTTTAGGGTAAAACTTCAATCCAGATTGAATCTAAAGTGGAGTCAACTCGGAGTTAATGTATAGCGAACTTGGATTGTAGAAATGTGTTTATTGTAAATATTACCATACATATTGAACAATAAACAAAAGCGAAATAGGAGTCAACTTGGACTGAAAACTTAATAATTCGATCCACTCCAGGTTCAATCCGGATTGAAATTTTACCCTAAATGGCATATGCGTTAGTTATCACCCGTTTCCAAATTTGAACTATGCACCTTATCAGTAGGAAGGCCAACTTTCTTACCCAAGCGGGAAAATAACAAATGACGATCAAGGGTAGCCTGAACTCGATAATGCATTGATGCAGAAGTTTTGCCGGTATAATAATTATTGTTTGAGTGTTTCGGCCATCATGCAGGCTACTATCTAGATTTGTCCTTTATCTTTGTACAGTAATGCCCATCTCAATGCTTTGTTAAAAGTAATAAACTACGATATAGCTTACTAATATTGTAATACTTCGAATTATGTTCTGCGTATACCCAAAGGCGGAGGTCCGCACTGCTCGCTAATGGTTGATTTGCAGCGTTTCCCCGTGACAAGTATTATTTTATCCACAGAAGTCCAGAGCAGCTCAAGAATATGTATGGTACTTTGTTTTACACGGGAAACATACATGGACCATAGTAGCTCCTGGTGCTGTACAGGAAAGACGCTGGACAGGCTGATATGTTTACAAGGGACGAGATATTTGCATTCAGGTAACACCATAAAATATCTCCACCGCGAAATGACATACAAATGGCTTGAAATGCGTCCTCATAAAACAACATGACTACGGGCCGATTGCACAGTCATATTGAGTAAAATCTAAGGCCTCTCTGTGAGAAATTTTCATTGCAGGGACGAAAAGCGAGTAAAATCTATAAAAAATAATAAAAAAAAAGTAAATCTGAAAATATCCTAAGACCTTCCTTAAAATTTTCTCAAGCTGCAAATCAATCATGGCGGCCGTAAATTAAATAGAGGTTAGAATTCCACATGGGAGAGAATAATATTCTTATTTCGAATTAATTGGTGATATTTTAGAGGAGGAACATAACCGCTGTGTAAAGAAAAGACTGCAATTGTATCTACGACATAATTTTTGCTTTCAACTAAAATGGTTACAATACCATTTTACAAACAAAATCAAGGACGTATTTTTACGATTTCTATTTTACATTTTCCAACTATACAGTATACGAAACACTAAATATAAATAATTTACATCGCAATCATGTAAGTTTTGTGCATTATAAATGTAAAATAATATACATTTCAGCTACATTCGTAAGTCGATGCATGAAGAGAAATTATTATTCTCGCGAATACTGTGGTAACACTTCACCTCAACTGAGATATCTCAGTTTCCTGACTCTGCAATGCAAACGAAAAATTCTCACATTTTACTCAAGTTCTCCTTAGTTTCACCTTTACTCCAATAGTTTCCTCACTTGACTCTGCAATCCACCCTACGGAGAAAAACTGGCTGGAATTTCATGTCCGCATCCGCATGATCTGTAATAGTGTTTGTTGGCTACCGCACGGCGCCTAGTACATAGGCAACTTGGGCGATCACCACCCCCGTCCCGACTCATACAGCCTCGTGTTTTTTTATGCGCCGGCTATGTTCCTAGGCTCGCACGTCTTTACAATTCTGACACGCTCTCTAACTATTGGGACACCGGCGACACCAACATGCTAGATAGACACTTACACGAGATAAAAATACAGCGGGGACACAAGCCGTCAGCTAGCTGGCTATTATCTCACCCTGTGACGGAAAACGACTCGTATTGAAGGTGAACCCAACACTTGTTTGTTTCCAAGTTAGTACAATGATCTTCAAACTTCACTACTAACATACGAGCTACACAATAATTTTCATTGTGAAAAATTAAGACGTGTAATTAAGCACATGTGACAAAAAGTTCACATCTCTTCAAATAACGCAAGACACAGAAGGAAAAATTTCAAAATGATCTTTAATGACTATTATATACGTCTCCATGCACTTACAATAATTTTTGTTTCTTATGTCAGTGTTTTCAAGATGATTTATACTAATTTGAAAACTGTGCAGCAATGTTAGCCTGCAATTAAAAACACATTAATGCAGCTGTTAGGTTATAACAGGTAAGACAAGACACTACATTAAAACTTTCAAGTTTCATGCAAGAAAACTTTCAATATATAAAACAACTTCCCTAATAAAACTTTCAGACAAATATTTCGTGTTTTACTGATAAACCTTTCTGAAACATTATAAACATGTTATAGAAAATAGGATACCGGTATTAACTTACGTAATTTATATTTAAATTGTAATTACATATGAGTTCGCATAGCATTATGTAAAGAAACAATAAACATTTAGTTGTTTACGCGATAAGGAAAATCGCTGAAATTTAACTTGGGGCGGCGCTATTTTCGGAACAGGCTGAACGCAAGCGTCATATGTTATATATACTAAAGTACGAACAACTCTTGCAATAAAAAGTAGTCTTGAAATAATTTTACAAACCTGCTAAGTGATACGTCGACAAAAATTACTATGATCTCGTTTCTACAGCGAAAATCTAAATTAATATACTATACAAACGTCTTAATAGTATCGCATCAAAATTATTTGGAAGAATAACTGACGTGATTATTGCATAAACTAAGACTAGTTTATTAATAACATTGGTTTGGCGGAATTGATTAAAATATAGTGGATCTGCAATAACAAGGAAATAAACGTCAATTAACGTATAAATGATTTATGTATGTTGAGTGTTAAGGGCAGCGTATACGAGAAGTACGCACATTAACAATACGAAGACAAGAAGTTGAAGCAGGCTACTCACAGTATCTCGTGATCAGCCTCTTCTTGTACGCCTTGCATAGTTTACCGCCGGGTAAAGTCTGTCCGTCGGAATCGTCCGAGTCAGTGCAGTAGTCCCGGCACGACGGACTCATTGGGGGCGTCGGAGTACACTTTCCCCGCGCAGAGTTCAAACTTAGGTCCAGAGGTACACAAGAGGTGTCCACTTCGTGCGTGTTGGCGCCCGGTATGTCGTACAGCATGTCTGCTTTTCACCAAGACATTTCACGAACCAAACCACTTTCCCAACCAATGAAATCCGGCCAGCGGATCAGTCGACACTTTTGCCCTTGCACATCCACGTCAAGTATCCCCCATGCCGCGAAGAAACACAAAACCAACACTAGTACACAATACGATACAAAAATAAATAAATGGAATAAAGAAGAGATGCACTGGCACAATCAGAATGTTTTCACTTGTAACCGAGGTGGCAAAGTCACCAGTAAAATGTACGAGTGACAGTAAAAAACTTGTGGCGCGCGTGTGCGCGCACACGAGAAAGTAATAAAAAAAGAAGCACTTCACAGCAGCGCGGGCACCACTACGCGGTGTCGCTTCCACACGCCAACTACCTAAAGAACTGTCCTACTGACTCACATCTCCCGTCGGCACGCTTCGGCTGCCTTCGGCTCCACTCGGTATGTCTCGGCCGGCGCGGCGTCGGGAGCTGGCTGGCGCGAGTTGATCCGAGCCGTCCGGCCTCCCGCGAGCGCACGACCGGTAAAAGTGAAATGGCGCGGGGAGGGGGAAAAGAGGAAAGCGCGTATTTTCATGCTTTCGTTTCGCGTCCGGTTAGCCTCACGTTACGGAGAAACAGATAATTCTAATAATTCTGGAGAGGAAACTACAAAGTTTTACGAAAGTAATATATGTTCAAAAATTCAATTATTTTTTTCACATTTCACCACTTACGTACACAGCAGTAAATAAACAAACATTAACTACAAATAGTTTAAAAATGTATATATAAAAAATAAGAGTCCGTGCAGGAAACATATGCATTCCCACCCAATATCAGAATAAATAGCAACGATATTTTATAATACAGTAAAGTATTCATCTTCCTTCAGGTATATTTCCGGAAAGAATCAAATTAACTGATTTTATTACTTTATAAAGAATTTAATGAATGTTGTAAACTATATATGTGTTTACTTACCTACCTAATTCAATTCTCAATGTCTTTTAAACTGAAATAAAACTTTAATTTTTATTTTTTGTCGCTCCAGTTGGTATGGAGATCGGTGTGGTTGCACCTAAAGATCAGACGTATAGTATATCTATGTTATTATTACATAAAACCGATAAAACTAGTCTCTTACCCGTATATTCCTCGTCTCGTACCGCACATATACCAGACAGCATAGTTTATTTTTTTACTGTACTAAGTATATTCAACGCACTTAATGTGTGTAATTGTGTGTTAAACTCGCAGACAAAACAAATTATATTTTCTTGAAACAGTAATTTAACGTGTTATATTTTTAACGCAGTTGGATGCTAAAACCACATGTCATACAATAATAATCGTAAAAGTAACTAAACGTAAAATAAATAAGTTTTTCTTCACTTAAACAAAGTACTATTTACTTCCAAAAGTAGTGTACTGGACAGAAGGTTTTTCTAGTCTCAAAATAAATTGCTGGAGAGCAGGAAATTATTGCACGTATTTAATTTGTGCGTGTCATTGACTTTGTGTAAAATAAGTTCAGTCAGCACATTCGTAAGTTAATTAAGGCACATACACTCAGCCTCCAATGTCTCATACAGCACGGCGAGCAGAAGGAAACAACAGTCATCAAAACAGTGCTTTGCTCGAGTCGATCTGGTTTACCAGGACGATTGTCAGTTTACGATAATGCAGCAATATTAACGTTTACTGCAGTAGCAAAAGCGAAGTTTCTGTGACAAGATAAAAGCAATCTGTAACGATAAATTACAGTGCCTGCCGAGTATCTGTTCAGCGCGCATTTCTTTGAAAGCCATTACTTAGCTAGCACGCCATATCCTCAGATATTTAATCAAGGAAAATTAGAGCTACTCGTTTGCATTTGGATCCAACAGCGATGTAATAAGATACTGAGGGAACAGAATAATCCAATGAAGTTTTCAAAATGGGTTAAGAGTTTTCGGAGAGAGAGAGGGGGAGGGGGATGGCAACATATCCGAATGTCCACTCCTCAGACACGCCACTTCCACGACACCAAACCGACCACTTCTACTTCTCTCCGACAACCAGTTTTTCGACAGCTGCCTGCTGTCTTCGGATGAGAGGGGCCATCTCCCCACCCCCTAATACTGTCTTCTCATTCCTCTCTTTCCATTTTACTTGCCTTGTCTGTCTTGCCAGCATACCACCCCCGCGCATATCTTTTTAGTCTCTGTTCAGAAACTACGTAAGTAATAACCAGTATTTTGACTATTTAAGAGGTATGGAAAGTTAATGTGTCGAGCGAACTACTGGAATACTCAATCGGCAATTATATGCGGTTCGGAATAAAGTGAGCACTCGAAAAGCCCTGCTAAAGATCTATTTCCAGCCAATTCGTATCTTTCCGCGTGTAGCAGCTAACGATGGGAAAAGTCTAACCTCCTGGGACACGTCACTTTATGTTTGCGCGTGTAAGATAAATTGTTCAGTCGATAGGTACCTATATAGTTTGATAAAAAGAATTTAATTAATTATATAAAATACAATTACATCGCTGTCGGTTGATTTTGTTCCAGTATTGTTGAATTTAAATACGAATAAACACGGAACTATATTGTGTTAATTCGTTGCCAACCGTACAAGCAGTAAGGTGACTATTGGTAATGTTGAATTATATGCAGTAACAGCTAGTGATATTTTTCAAAGGTTAAATATTTAGTGTTCACATTATTCCGAACGGCCTATAAATCTAAACTATTCATCATAATTCGATGTTTATTTTTGCCGGGTAGATATTCTATTAGCGGACGTTTATTTTTATAGCACTGGGCGGTAGTATGCTTTGCTTTCGAGTAAAAAAATTAAAATCGCTATTTATAAAAGTAAGGGATTGAAACAGTAAAATCCATAAAAATTACAAACAGTAATTTTTATGATTTTTAGTACAATGATATCCAGGACTCTATAATAAGAGAATTAAAAAAAATTACATTATTTTCATTTTAAAATAATTTTACTGACCGAAAACCTCTGCGCGAGTGCTTACATATAATAAAATTATTTTAAAATCAAAATGCAAATATTTTGAATTTATGTTATTGTAGAGTCCTGGAAATTATCGTACTAAACATTACAAAAATTACAGTTTTTCATTTGTATGGATTTTGTGGTTTCAATCCCTCATTTTTCTAAATACCATTTTTAATTTTTACTCGAGAGCAAAGTATACTATCGTCCAGTGCTATACAAATAAACGTTCGCTAGTAAAATATCTACTCAGCGAAAATCGTGATTGAAATAAGATGAGTAGTTTAGATTTGATCGACGATTGAATATTCCAGTCGTTCGCTCGACACCTTAACTTCCCACACCCATTAAGTAAGAACGCCAGCACATAAATTCCTGCACACATACTCTGGTGGCTGCGCTATCTCGACACTTTCACACGTTTTAACACACGCTGATAAAAAAAAGTAGAATTGTTTTTAATAATGGGAGTGTTCACAATTGTTTCGCATATCGATTTCTAGCGAACCGTTGAGACACCTGATGGCGAATGCCTGTCACAATCCGTAACACGTTCCAGAGGAAGATCCGAACTGTCAGAATTTTGCGTTTTATGCAACCATATTAGTCTGACAGTGTAAAAGAACAAATTACTTAGTTGTTTACTATCTACGGGTTTTCGTACTGTTCAAATAATTTAGCATGAATAATGTTAACTTCGCAAGAGATGTGCGATATTATTTATATTAACGATAATTATCTTTCTGTAATTTAGAATAACGCATATTTGAAATATTTATTTTATAAATATAAAACAGTAACTCTGGTTTTCGCTGAAAAATAAGACTTATGTTGAATGCGTAAAAATTTATCAGTTAATTAATTTATTTATTTACCTACGTAAGTTTCAGCTCTGGGCCGGTTTACAACAAATAGATGTTTAATGACACCATCATTTGAGAAAGAAATAAAAAAACATACAAAAAAGTAATAAAAACTAATATAACAAATGGTTACTTATATCTAAATACTTAATGGATAATATACTCTAATCTAAAGATAAGCCTCATAACCTCATATATACTCCACCTAATGACAAATATTCCTTTAAATACAAGATAAATTTTTTACATAATCAAAAATATTGTAATATGGTATTATAATTAAGCCAAGAAAACAATAGCAAATACGTGCAACATTAACATGTCATACTTGCATCATTTCTGCAGGAAAAAACTCATTGCCTATTTTTAAAAACAGCTTTTCAAAAGATTACTTATATTTAAGAATTTTCAAATCTTGATACTTGTTACTAAATATTTAATCTTCTTCACTGGGCTTATGTTTCTTTCGATAGTGTTTTATTCCTCCAGTCATTCCACAGTTTGCATGCTATATAAGTAAACGACATTTTTATAAAAATAACTTCTGTGAATTGGGACTTTCAGTTTGGCTTCATGACGAGTTAGATGCATGTGGGTTGGTTTAAGCTCTCTTAACTTATTAAGGAGATATGTGGGTCCTACTACTATTAGAGGCTTCAATTCTATGGAAATTTTTCTTTTTCAAAACGTTATGTTTTTATTAGGGTTTTACGTCACATCTATAGCAATGCTATTAGAGACGATTACACACAACTTTATAAAATGACACGAAATGGAAGAGTACCGTATAGGCAGTTCGGAATAAAGTGAGCACTCGAAAAAGCCCTGCTAAAGATCTATTTCCAGCCAATTCGTATCTTTCCGCGTGTAGCAGCTAACGACGGGAAAAGTCTAACCTCCTGGGACACGTCACTTTATGTTTGCGCGTGTAAGACAAATTGTTCAGTCGATAGGTACATATATAGTTTGATAAAAAAGAAGTTTATTAATTATATAAAATACAACTATATCGCTGTCGGTTGATTTTGTTTCAGTATTGTTGTATTTAAATACGAATAAACACGGAACTATGTTGTGTTATTTCGTTGCCAACCATACAAGCAGTAAGGTGACTATCGGCAATGTTGAATTATATGTAGTAACAGCTAGTGATATTTTTCAAAGGTTAAATATTTAGTGTTCACTTTATTCCGAACGGCCTATAATTAGCCAAAGCCATTAACGAGCCATCTCAGCATTCTACTGGAGCGTTTTCAGGAAAACATGAGAAACCAAAATCAAAATGATTGGAGCCTGAAATTGAACCTAATATGTGTTGCCGTTCTTACACATTTCATGTTATGTTAGAATTTCGAGGACTGCAAAACTGATTGTAACTAAGCTTTATATTTAGGTAGCACACCATCCGAACTTTCACATTTGTACGAATTTCATAGCATTCAGAGAATATATGTATCATATTCATAAAGCATTAATTAACAGCAAAAAAAAAAAAAGAGCCTGTTTTTATAAAAAGATGTTGAAGGTTTAATTTATTTAAATGTATTCTTCCAAAACATACACAGCAAACAGTAGGCCTACATTTCCTGAATTGCATGGAGGTAACAGAAAATCGGAGTTATATACCTACTGTTTGCGTTAACTTGAATACCGCGGAATATAGAGCTGACATATCGGTATAAAATATTTTAAGTTAAATCAAAATTTAGGACATGAATATCTTAAAATGTCTCAGGAAATAAGTTTGTAACGTTCTTACTTAAAAATAAATCGTTAAGATGGACTGAATTCGGTGTGAGGCACAAACTTAATGGAGAACTAACGGTACCACTGACCAGCGTATATGTAAGGCAGTGGCGCAAGCCACTCTGACGATCAGTGATTTACTGTGAAACTTTAAGTGGTGATCATATAATCTGTTTCTCGAAAGAATAGCTTCGTTTAACGTATGTTTACATCCTTACAATGCGGTTGGTATTTTTCTCAATAAGGCAGTATCTAAAAGCTGTTTTTACCCAATTTTAAGTTGCTTTAAAATCAAGTTTCTCGTATGCGTATCGAAATTTAATATTACAGCGACATAATTAAAAGTGTGGGTTCTTTTCGCATATATACAAAAGTAAAGCACGTTAAGCCAGTTTCGTAAAAAAAAATCGCACCTTGCAATAGCAAATATATAAGGGAGGCTCGCCAAGGAGAATGATTCCTGTCAGCTTGAATTAGTATTTTTCTGTATAAATCAGGGACAAGGACGTTATTTCATCTCGACAGGGTATACAGATTAAGGTTTAGCTCACTTTCTGGAGCCTATACTGCTGGTTTCTGTTACTGTTATGATCAGTGCAGTCTCTCGCGTAAGGTAATTACATATTTTGACACGTGTTTCTCATTAAAAAAATAATGAAGCCAGAGATCTTACAACAATTTCAGAAAATCTGTAAGACTTTCTACCTATGTTGAGTTGTGGGAAAGATTTTGATCATCCACTAAGGGGAAAGGAATTGTTATATATATATATATATATATATATATATATATATATATATATATATATATATATATATATTTGCGTTTTCAGTTTCCGAACCATAGCATTTATTCTAGTTGTATTAGCCTATCAAAATTGCCTTTCTGACAAGACATATTATATGTTCTTGATAAACTGCTTGACATAAATAGTAACGGAATCTTTCACTAATTTGTCATGCAGTATAATTGTAAGGGATTTACAGATTAATTTTCAAGAATGATTACAAGTTCAACATAAGCAATATAAGATGAACATATAACACTATCATGTTCTATAAAATTCGTCACAAATATCTTCTATGCCTCAACATTGTACAGTTGCCTAAAATATTTTTAAATAGAAGTTATTACAAAAAATCTATAAATAAAATTTAGCACCTAGTTCTCCCCTAGATAAGTGTGTTTGTGTTTGAGGCTCAAAATTAAACGAAGCGTTAACAGCACCGCTGACTGGCGTATGTAAAGCAAGTTACGCAATTGGCGTGCAGTGGTTTACTAGTATTATCTTACCTGAGGACTTGAAGTTGTGACCGTATAATTTTATCTGCGGAAAATATTCTTCAAAGTCCATTGTATGCTTCTATTATTGAGTAATTATTCGAAACATGTTGGTATTTCCATAGATACGGCACCCTGAATAACCCTATTTTTAGGCATCCCGAGCGGTTAAAAAAATCGTGTTTTTTTATACATTACATATAGAATTATAATTTGTAGTGTGTTCCTTGCCTAGATATACAAATGTATTGCACGTTAGGTAGTTTCCTCACAAAAAGAATTCTCGCAACTCGCTGCAGCACATTTCAAACCCAGGTAGGGAGCCGCCTTAAGTAAACTGTTCGGTCAGACCTTTTAAGTGAGCTACAGACAAAATAACTTGCAAACGGTCATCCAGATATTTTTGAAAGATAAATACGATTGTTGAAAACATTTTTAACATAAAACCAATGTTTAAACACTACGTTTTATAGAAATCGATTTGCAATCAATTTAATCTAAGAGAAAATTTAATATGTGTGTCAAAATTTGACGCCTACACACACAAACGTATGTACACAAATATAACGGTACTTCTAACTGTATTTTATGAACAATAAAGTTATCTTTATTTATTTGCTAATCGATTTGAGTCATTGTTGCCATGTGAAAAACAGTACTTTGTGATTCATATTGTCATCAATTTAAGTATAACTTAACATGAGCTGTTGCTGCCGCTATACGTACACCTATAGTTAGTAGAAGAGCAAGGCTTCCTGACAAAGGATCGCAAAGAAATCTCTTGTAGGATATTTCAGACCGCGCAGTATAGCACCTGTTTTTATGTAAGTGTACCAATATAACGTTCCAACTGATTTCCGACCACTGCCTAAAAGTATGTTGCTACTGGGGATATTGGCTAATAACGAAAGGTTGCCATTCCATCATTTTTCATCACTCTGTTTAGTAATAAAAAATTACTACAAACCATATTTTAACACGTTTCCTTTATTTAAGAAGTAAATGTATGTATGTTATAAAATGTGAAAACATGTCATAAAATAGTCACGTTAGACATTAACCAACGGTTTCTTCCTAACATTTGCCCATCATTTTACCAAATAATAAAAAGATTCATGAAACAACATTTTAGCAGTTTTCTTTCAATAAAATTTGTATTATATACATGTCATTGCATGTTTTAGTATTATTTTCATGGAATATATAAAGTTGGATTAACATCATCATATTTGCTAATAACCATTCAGTGTCTTTCAAACAATTTTCCAGCACTCTACCTACGATTAAACAATTACAATAAACAGTATTTTCAACAGTTTTCTTTTGCTTAAGAGGTAATAGGACGTATGATATGATATGTGTAAACACATTTTTATAAAATTTACAAGGTTGAAAATCAATTGTAGAACACCGTTGCCCCAACATACTCGTATGTGCAAAAAAAACAACCATTCTCTTTCTGAAGTTCGTCCATCCCTTCATCAACGAATAAAAAAAAACCGTTAACTAAAACCTAAAAGTTTTCTTTCAATAAATATGGCAGGGTCTACTATTAGTGAACGTTTCAGCATTTTTTTTATGAAATTTATAAATTTGGATATAGTTTTAAAATAACGTTGGGCCAACATACTCATATTTTCCAAAAACCAACTGTTGTCATTCCAACGTTTTGCCCTCGTTCTACCAAGGAAAGAAAAATTACAATAACCAATATTTTAGCAGTTTTCATTTGATCGATAGGTTCCGTTGTGTATGTTATGAGATGTTTCGGCATTATTTCAATAAGATTTACTATTGTTGACTTTTTTATTGTAAAACAATTTTAGGCCAAGGTAATTTTATAGAATAATTCCTAAACAACAGATTTCCACCACTGTCAACCAAAAGCCAGCGGGTTTTTTAACGTACGTTTTCCAGCACAACGTATTTGCAACCTCTTCAGCCAAATTACAACTGTTGACCCAACGTATGTTGCTACTGGGGAAGCTTCTTATGAAGATAAGCATAACAAATAAATACGTACGAGCCGTGCACTAGGACTACTGCTACTAAAGGGGAATAATAATAACAACAGGAAGCTAGTGTCAGATCATTAAAAAGCACAAAAACACATTAAAGACTGGAAAATGTCGCGGGTTCACTGACATGTAGGCTAGTCTCCAACAAGAACTGTGTATTCAAGAAGACAACACCTGTTCATTAGCTGCTCGCTGACACTGTGATATGGGGATTGTTAAGGTATGTTTATATTATTGGCTCCGAGACTTCCAGGGAATGTCAAATAAATCAAGGACCAATCGCGAACGTGACACGAGCTTATAGTTGCTGGAAGTCTAGCGTACGCGTAAAATAAAACGCGCATTTCTTCAGGTCCCTACGAATAATGCGTGTGTAGAACTTCCCAGCTCGTATGTCATCTCCAAGCATCAGACAGCGGTAGGTAGTTGGCACAAATTAGTTCACTACGAAACATTCTAATAAACAAATAATGCATGCAAAGCACACACGTATGAAAATAAATTCAAACAAAAGCGTTTCGGTAACTACTGTAATATTCACTGTATTTCAATACATTTACGTTACCAATAGCAATGCCGAAAACTGGTACAATGAACAACAATTTAATCCGGATTGTATTAAGCCCAAGATGTTAAAGTATTTTACAGATGACCACTTAAACTAACCCTTCCTGCCGCATACCTGCACAAGAGCTGAATACAGTAAACCCAGAGTAGCGTAAAATATTGAAAATGCTCACTAGAATAAAACTCGGAGCCCTTCACTCAGTGGTAGGCCAGCAGGTCTATGTACGGTTAACTTTAGGGTACAATGAGGGGGTTGGGGTGTATAGACAATATGCCGTTAGAGAGGGACGGCAGACACTTCTCTGAAAAAAGGAAGTTAGTTAGCAGTCGGACAGATAGTTGTCGGTGAAGTGGTCGCTTTGGTATCGTAGAGTTGGCCTGTCGGAGAAAATGGACAGTTGGGGAAGTGAGTTTTTGGCACTACTTGAAAAACCGCGCATGAGTTCAGATTAAATGTTGTGTTACGGTACGTTGAGGAAATTCATTCCACAGAAGGTAGTTAAAAACTAAACTGCAAAAGGGCAGATGAAGTTAGAGACATATTTCATATGTTTTGCAGGTGTAGTCTATATGTTACAGAGGTTCAGTTGCATGGACGTGTAAATACATTCCTCTCGAGTATCAGCAGCTGTACATTCTAACGCTACTAGGAGATGCGTGGACTGTGAGAGGCGATAGAAAATTCGAACAGATAATGTATTTTTCTGTAAGGCGGGACAAGAACAGAAATTCTGCAGCATCAGGTAAGATTTACGGAGGAAAAAACTTCCACCAGAAAGAGACAAAATACGGAGGTTGGGTTGAGCTTAAAGTCATGTCTTCTCTCTTTGTCGGGCTCTCTCTCTCTCTCTCTCTTTCTTTTCATCACACACATATTAATATGTATTTATTCAACTAAATATATAAAAATTAATGTCTGTTGTAACGTGCGTTCATATACCATTCATCCGATTGCAATGGTGATGATTTCGCTTTGCGCCTGACTAAGGGTGATTGTGAAGAAATGAGGAGGACGGTGCACTTTCTCTGCTATACAAGTGATGTGTAACGTAAAACATTTATTACGCTAGAGTTTCGCATCCCGCATTTCCGTGCAAAGGCAGTTCTGTCATATTTTGAATGAGTTTCAGAAATATATAATTCTGCCACCACCATCCGTCGAAAAAAAATGGCGTAATTATAGTCAGTGGATTCTATGAACTTTCTTTATTAATCCGACTACTAGCTCCATGTTATAAAATAATGTGCTTTATGAAAACATCTGTCCTTGAACCACGTTATTATTCAAGTGGGATGGGGTAAAACCAATTGGAGCAAGCGTCTCACACGACATCCTAGCTGTTAGTCCGCCACAGAGGGGTAAACACAACACTTCTACATTATCTTAGTCATTACAACCGCTGATGTGGGTAGTTCGGCACTGGGCGGGAACTGCTGTAATTATTTTTAACAGCGGTGTCTGGTCCATACAACTATGAGAGAAAAGCACAGGTGGAACATTAGCAGCCCATATTGAAGCCAAGCTGACTTTGTTCATTCAGGTTGCAATATGGCGGAGTGCAATCAGCTGTTCCTGTAGATCACGGCCGTAGAGTTCTTCTACGACCGTGCTGTAGATGTACCGAGAAACGAGGTTATGGTTGGCCAACCCACAGTCGCATTATACACGTTGCTATGGTAATAAACAACATTTTTCAGTTACCAATATGGCGGATGGGCTCCTTCCCCTTCCGCATACCCCTCGCCATAGAACATACCTTATGCTCCATCTGTATGTTTCTCTAAGATCTGGGTCCATACAACAGCCGTGCCCATCTCATACAATTTGCCTGAATGTTCAAATGTTACATTAAGTAACCTGATAGGGGTTAGGTAGGATTGCTCAGTAACATTACCAGATTCGCTCGATCACTTCGCCAGGTTAGATGTAAAGGCTAACTGGACGCTTGAAAACTCTACTCGGGTTACTATTTGAACACTTCAAGCTGAAATGTTGTCCTTTCCATGCTAACCTCATGGCGCAACATAACCGCCTCAAGGCAACCCTAGCACGCTGATCGTTTGTAGGCGATCCACGATAAAGACCTTTGCTTATTTTCGTTTTATTCCATTTAGGTTTGCCACACTTGCTCGTATAAACTTTGCCACGTGACTAACAAACATACAGTATAGTTTACATTTGACAGAAGCCGCGGTGGTGTAGTGGTCAGTCAAATCGCCTCCCACCAGTGACCATCCGGGTTTGATTCCCGGTGCAGTCGCCATGATTTTCGCACGTGGGAAACGAGGTGAACGTCGTCGTTGGTCAGCTCTTGTTTCCCCCGTCTCTACACTCCGACGTTGCTCAATAATCATTCCATCGTTATATGAATGATAACGTATGTGAATGTTTCTTGCAGTGGGGCAGAATAAAGTACTGTACTACTGTGCACATACGCAATTGCAAAATTAAAAGTTTCCAGTTTTCACATTTTACTTCACGAAGAAAGAAGCAGATGTCATCCACCGAAACGTCGCGAAAAGAGGGTCTTTAGAAATCTACTATGTTATTTTGTGTCTTCATCGTTGTGTCGTATAGTCTGTGACGTCGTCGTTGTTATTCTGTTTTGTGTCCTGTATTGTCTTCGTTCCAGTATTGTCTGCGCTGTCTTAATTGTGGTGTCCTAAGTTTTACATTTTATTTTGTTTTGTATTCAGACTTTTATTTTTCGATGTTTATTTTTGTTTTCCTTTATTTATTGTTGACTAATTCCTTATGGAATCTTGCATGTGCTGTTGTTTTGGTTTATAGATGTGTTGACTACAGCCAAACTAGGCTTGTTTTCGCATTTTTTCGTTCGTCTGCTTTTTCTTAAGTTTCATTCAAAGATATCTGGGACGACATAATATTGCAATGGTGTATGTCCACACATAGTACAGTACTTTATAATATGAATGAAGCAAACAACGAACAACGAAGACTGACTGTAGCCGTGTGTGCTGGTGCGACTGGATCGCGACGCCTGCTGCAAAGCTTCCCTTCTGGTGACCTTGACCCAGACACGCGGCCACAGTCAAGGCCATCTCGCCCGCTGCTGGTCCATTGTGTGCGCAAGTGAGTCACCAGACGTCAACAACGTGTCGTGACGTCATTGTAGCGCCCCCGTAATAGGTGAAAGTGACGGGTCTGTCGGGCCGGAGACTCGTGGGCGGTACTGCCTTACGTAACGCGATCAGGCTGCACCCGGTTGTACCTGCAAGCCAGAGAATGCGGATACCCCCTCCAACTAACCTTGGTGACTTGAACGTGCAGGCCAACAGCTCTTCCGCAAACCCTTCCGAGTACTCACTTATTGCAACAACATCACGAGTCATCTTTGCTTAGCTTCAGATTTCTCTTAGAACATTCTAAAATACATCCGTCTACGCGTATTGCTATACTCTTGTTTCGCAGAACGTCAGTATCCTTTACAGTTCTTAGCCTACTTGCTGTTAAAATTACGTAATGTCAATCACAATGCAAGACAACACATAAAATCCGCGCGATGGCATGTGTATCTCAGGTTCATTATTGCACAGAAAATGTTGGCTGACATTGCATCAAGCCTGTACAGAATATTAATTATGTCCATCAGAACCGTCTAAATTTATTGAAGTCAAACGAAACAGGGACGCCGCGGTGGGCGAATGGTCAGATTATCCGCCTCCCACCAAGGCGGGGTCGGTCCTCGGATTTTCACATGTAGGAATCATGCCGGACGATTCCGCTGGTCGGCGGGTTTTCTCGGGGCTCTCTCGTTTCCCCCACCCTTTCATTCCGGCGCTGCTTCATACTCACCTCATGTCACTCCTCACCAGCGCTGAAGACCTCGATGTTGAACGCTGACCAAAATATCTCACTCACTCACTTGAAACAGCTGAGAAATGGCATCGCTCCTACAAGCAACTACACGACCGTCGGCATCCAGATATACAATATAATATAGCCTTAGTAAAGGAGGCTGAAGTGAACTGAATAAATATCTCGCAGAGAGTTGAACTCGTTTTTCAGACTAAGCTTCAATTAGTCAAGGAACTTAGTAATGACTAAAAAAGCAATATAACGGATCTGTCAGGCCAACATAAAAAGTTGACTGAGTCACCAAAAATACTTCACTTGAGAGGCTAAAAATCATTAGGCGACAATAATATACATAACCCTTCAACGTTTAAATAAAGATACCGTTCTCTCAAAAGGGGCACCAACGGGATCATACAACGAACAGTGCGTTCAATAAGTCACGAGACCATGGTTTACCTGCGACCTTTTAGACATAACCGGGTGATCGAGCAAACCCACCTTAACCCCAGTAGATTACTCAATGTAACCGCCTTTGATATCATGATAAATACGTGTGTATGATAGTCTCTCGCCCCCGGTTCATGTGCATTAAATAACAGTTTTATATATATATATATATATATATATATATATATATATATATATATATATGTGTGTGTGTGTGTGTGTGTGTGTGTGTGTGTGTTCTCGTCTATGTAGAACATCTTACATAGCAAATACAACTTTTGACGCCAACAAAATCATCTCAATATCACTTTCATAATATCTCGGAAATACTAATTTGACCCGAATACAGACAAAATTCGTAAAATTCCTCACTGCATGGCCGATATCAGTCCGATGTCCAGTCGCTCTGAACATTAACTTCTGGATCTGCGTCTTTTGTGAGACATGGCTCTATAGGCAGTTTCTACATGTAAGCATAACATTTAATATGGATGTCGCATTCTCAATCCAGTTTACTTAACATGAAAACAGTGACTTTTTCCACCATAAATAAATTAAAGAAAATTACAACACTTGACAGACGGAAATGAAATTGGCACCGAACAAGGCAACTGTCACTCAAAAATGGAACATTTGAAGGAAGTGAATACAGAGTTCTGCAGTTTGCAAGTCACGTCCGTAGAAACCACAAATAAACGTTACGGAAATTGACAAGGAGCCTGGGTGGCAACGCAGTCATCATCCCGCATCTCATACGTGTTATGCAAGTTGCCTATGTGCACACAGACAAGGCGAATATGCTGGCTCTTGAATGCGTAGGGTAGGTTCGCATTGATGGAGTTGTTTGGATTTCACACCTCCATAGCGCACATTGAAGCCAATATCTTATATGAAATATTAAAACTAATATCATACCTCTTAATTCCAGTAAATGAGAAATGTAACCGTTCATTCATAGAAAGACTACTCGCATGAAGCTTTCTTTTTCCCCCATCAGCGGTTTGTATATTTACTACCACTGTTAATATTAACAAACAAGTCTAAGAATTTAACAGAGACTATAGATTACACCAAAATCAAATGCAATAAAACACTTCGTAATTACAGTATCATTCTTGACAACATGACTTTCAAATTGCTGAATTTACCGTGAACAGCTTGTAACTAAATCGTACCTTATCTAACCAGCATTTTGTTACACCACACTTCAAACCTGATTTTTCGCGAATATATGCTGCGGCTAAAAATTACAATTATAATTAGAAGCACACTAAAATATAATCACATCTTTAATGTTTCTACGCTATTTTTACACGGCAGTTCTTAGTTTTCTGTCTATCAGTAATAGAGTCACGTCCTGATCAATTATTTCGTAAGAAATGTCGGGAATAATCGACAGTTTTTATTCCGTGGTGCCACGCTTGCACACAAGATGCCATCCGAGAGTTCATCTAGGTCCAGGTAGACGCAGACGTTGATATCCGACACACTTACGTACAACACTATTCTCCTCAATCACACGTCATTCAAATTTTCGTTTATCCATACTAGGAACTTCACAAGCATTTGCAGGACAAATATTTATCAAGGAAAGCATATCTTAATCTCACAAATTCAGCCAAACCACTCTCACTACTCAAATTACCGTCAAAATAAAGGTTCGCGGGCATTCACGGTCGCTGTCTGAACGTTCTTCGTATAAATCTACTCACCACACACTTCAAACAACTGACGAGGGTGATGAAATTGAACGGGAGGAGAAGATAATAAAAAAAAACACGTCTCAAACTATATAAAAAATGCTTAATTAGCAGGGAATCTGGATTTTCGCTAAAACCTTTTTTTACCAACGTGTTTCAATACCTCACGTTCACACTTGTAGCTCGGCTTCATGGTAACTGGCAGCGTGTATTTGGGCAGAGACGTCACTGAACTGATCGCGCCAGTCACAGTAAGGTTATTGCGACATCACATATTTATGAACTGAGAGTTAACACATCCAATCACAGACCACGAAGTAGCGTTGCAGATGTGCACGTAAGGCATTAAACAAAAGATGGCGCAAAGATATTTTCGCGAAAATTCAGGGTCTCTCTAGGAGTTGATTGGCCCGCGGCATGGCCGCTTAATAGTTCACTACTGATTCCGCTAATTCTAGCAACCATACATTTTATCGAGTATCGTTGCCGCACTGCTATCACACTTATAACTAGAGCGAAAATAATTCAAATAGCTATGCTTACAGTCCGTCTCAAATAAGAATTCCATTTTTTGACAGTTGTGTTCACATTAATATTTTACAGCTGTTGCCATGAAGTCAGTATTGTTTTCCTCTCCCACAAATTATTTTTGTACAGACACACTCAGCTGTCTCTCAAACTGTGAAGTACATCAAAATGAAAAGCATTTTTCTGTACAAATTTGTACATATGATAGTATCCATAACGGTAAAAAATGGAATTCTTACGTGTGACAGACAATAGTGATTAAGGAAAACTGCGAAAATGTTTAATAAAAGTTTCTTTCCCAAATCAGTGTGGCGTCCTTTGCCTTGCATTATCAGACTGACAGTTACGTGACACGACCCAGCTGTTTACAGGCGAATCACAAAAGTTCAGTAGCTGCGCACCTGAGTTATCATCGGCCCAGTCTAATGGCGCAACTAATATGAAACAAAAATCTTGGACATTAGCACGCTTCACTGAAGCCTAGCAAACAGCCTGCGAGAAACCAGAATCCCTAGCTAAACATACTACCATGTAGTGAAATTTACACACATTCGATGAAAATGTTTTCAGGAAAATCGTCCACGCGGTTGGATTCCAAAAGCCAAGAGAAACGCGCGCGCACACACCAAAGCATACACACACACAAACTCTCTCACTCACTCTCTCTCTCTCTCTCTCTCTTGAATTCGCGCCGTATATAAATCGAACTTATCACGTATTGCAATCTACAATGAAAGGTTCAACAAAAAAAAATTATGCAAATAGGAATACTGAGGTGATGCTTTCTTGGTTCTGGCTAGTTTAGCCTCTCCGTCAAAAATCGCATTCGCAGATATCCAGGTAGGCTTAGATTCCCGATAAAGCCGTCTTTTCGAACACACATGAAGTTCCGTTATCACTCGAGCAGACTGCTGAGATGACTCCACAACAGGCCACGGTCGATTTTCTTCCCTGTTCCCCGCATGTCAGAGGCATTGGTAGCGTCTCTTAACGACCTCGCTATCGACGAGATGTTACGCCTTGTCTATCTACGTCATCATCCTCTCCCTAGAGGGACGAACGTCAGCTGTTATGTAGTCGATACGACCGTTATAGCATCATCGACGCAGAAACCGAGCCCCCGCACTCGTGCAGGCACCTCTCACTCAGTTCGAACCACGTTCCAACAAGTGACGCGTGCAGGTAAATACGCAGAACACCCAACTAATCAAGTCCGACACGAAGCGGAAAGCACTAACCGACAACATGTATTTATGACGCAAAACTGCTTATAGGAGGACACTTTCTTAGTAGTAAACAAAACCATTTGAGGCTGTTTGGAATGATGTAAACAAATCTGCAAAGAAAACAGTAGTAAAAGTCTTGTGCCTTTGTTGTTACTAATCTTAATTTTAAATTATTAAGTGGCATTATTGTCTTTGCATAAAATAAAATAATTTCAACATAAGGTTTTCCTGAACAACTGCAACTAACTTTACCATAAACAGCACTGCTGGAAGATTTTAATGACAACGTATTTTTTTCTTGATTTTCTTACTATTATTACATATTGGGAGGCCGCGGTGGCAAAGTGGTCACACAACATGCCTCCCACCAAGACTATCCAGATTTTTCGCACGTGGAAAGCGTAACGGAAGTTGCCGTTGGCCGGCGGAATTTTTATTTCTCGGCTCACTCCCGTTTCCCCCGTCCTTGCATTCCGTCGCAGTTCCATGTGTAGGGTCTCAATTCATGTCATACTTCATTCGTCGCTGGGTCTTGAGGTTGGTGATGGGCTGACACCTCATCCCACACGCAGTCATGGCTGAAACGGTGCAAGAAGAATCCTAGTAGCGGCGTTTTCATGCACCGGCGCGCGGTCACCCAGGCCTTGTCGCGCTATATTTATATTAAATGTATTATTATACACTAGCTACTTTACCATGGTTCACTTTATACAATTTTTTTTTGTGGTGGATCCCAAGCCTTCGCCGAGTTTGAGGGCAATAAACAGGCAGGCGATAAGATCTAGACTAGCTCGGGTATCAACAATAATATCGCTACGGCGCAAACAGATTTTTGCCCCAGTTTATTTCAGTGTCTCACGTTAACATCTCTCAGCTCTGCTTCATGGTGACTGGCAGCGTGTCTTTGTTCAGACACGTTTCTCATTTGACTGCACCAATCAGAATAAGATTATTGTGACTCCGTACGTCTGTCATTTGCCACGGTCGTAGAAGAACAGGTCTGGACACTCGCCTATCCAACAATGCATTTTGCTTGACCCCCTTGTTGTTTGGCTGTAGTTCGTCAAGTTACCGAGAATGCCGTACTTTTTGGCGCTGTTTCCCGGGCGGTCGGACTCAAACTCAGTCCACTTTTTTCCATTGTTAATTTATAAGGTAAATAAAGATTGCTGGAGCCTTTTCTTAAATTTGTGAGAGAAGAAAGTATTTCATAAATTGATAAAAAATACGTTTTGATAAATTGTTTATCTTAACGGAAAGGAAGTGGGCGGAGTTTAGTCCGACCACCGTAACAATAGTGCCAATAAAACACAATATTCTCGGTAACTTGGTGAACTACAGCCAAACAACAAGGGGGTCAAATATCCAGGCGAGTGTCCAGACCTGTCCTTCTACGACCGTGGTCATTTGCTAAGGTAAGTGAGAGTAAAACCATCCAATCACAGACGATGTAGCAGAGCTGCAGATGTGCACATAACGCATTGAAACTAAATGTTGCAAACATATTTTCGCTATTAAATCGTGGCTCTACGTATCGCCTTCATGCACGGGGCGAGAAATCGGCGCGCAGTGTTTTGGTCGGCGACTTTTCCTGTGGTACTTTAAGCTGTTACCCTATTTTTTTTTTTTTTTACGGAAAATGCATGGTAAAGTCCAGCATGTTTCTCTATTTTTGTTTTATGATTCCGGCTGAAATTGTTCATGTGACAGCAGTCTGAAAAAGGTTTTAGCCACTTGTGCCCAGAAACCATGTTTCTAAGCATGATATCTAGTACTAAAAAAATTGAGAAGCATAGCATTAAATCTGATTTATTTTTGTAGATAAGGATATTGAACACATTTTTAGCAGTATTTCTTAAAAAAAAAATGTCTCCTGACATGCTGCAACAGTGTTCATGCGCCAGCTGTATAGAGCAGCCAAACGCTTCTCCTATCTCCCCAAATATCACCAATACACCATCCTTTGCTCATTAACAAGCCTTATCTGCACCTAGACAGACTTCTCCCTCCTCCACAATACCTCCGCCATGGGGATCTACTTCACACATCAGCCACTTCTTGGGTCCCACAACAAAGTTCTGAAACAATAACGAACGTTTGCTTGTACACAGGGAACGCACAGTTCCACGAATATACCACAGTACAGACTGTATGACAACACCCACAAGCTATCATAAGCACTCTCGAAAATATTCCGTCAACCAGCAAATTCCTTCCCTATTTTCAAATGCCGAGAAATTAAATTGAAGAGAGCTCCTTCCTTGTAACTCCGTTGTATACAAGCTCATGCTTATTCATATCGGGTCTGTTCTACAGCAGCAGTTAATGTTTTCTCGCGTGGAGCTTCCAACACAAACGTACTTACACATACCACTTTTATGCAACGCAGTTTTCATATCTAAAATGTTACATTCTTCAAATGACCGAATAAAATTTGAAAAGTACGTTTTCTTCTCATCTTCTGTGAACATTCAAGATGACATATCTGCTGCAATCGGTTTCACTTACCAAACACTCCACTTTAATCTGCCCCAGTTTCTTTTGTCAGCGGCAAGTTATTACGCCATCATTCGCAAACTTAGTCTTGGAAAACCAGAATTTGCATCCACTCTCCATCCTTTGTGTTTTTGGTTGCCCATCTTCTTATATCGTGGACATTTTGCCTTCCTCCTTAAACCACCTACGCCTTTAAAACACGTCACGTGTCTATGGCATGTTCCTCAAAAGTAGATTAGAACAGCGTAAAGCTACACTCGCGCTTATGCCAATAGGGATGTTGCTACAGTGTTACAAGTAGTTTTTCGCCGAATTATTTCGTGGTACATTGCATGAACATGCCTCCAATGTCTTAACAGGGAACACACAAACTTGGAAGTGTTGAGCAGCACGAAGTATGAACATGCATGCAAAATTACAGTATGTATAGGGACGGGGAAATTTTGCGAATTCAATGACCTACATGTAGAATAAACTCTTTGTCCACTAGCTGCTACTCAGTGGAACAACAGCCAATGAACGAATAGACGGGCTTGAGTATACATAGAACAATGGATTCTAGCATGCGGGTAATTGAATTCGCGAAATTTTCCTGTCCCTAAATATGTGTCTTTCCTTGCGGTTTTGTACGTATATGTGTATTTGTATGTTTAACCTTGTTTGATGTTTTTACTCTTATCCTACGTTGACAACAAAAATTACCTATTTGTATGTTATTCTATTTCTACACAATTTTTTTAGTTGTTTTATCAACGCATTCATTGCTACGTTGTAGTTGCAATACGACGTGCCCACAGCGTTCCTGGCACCTTCACAGTTCTGTATGAACTGCTCCAGATACCTGCCAGTCATCTTCCACTGACATCACAGAGCACATGCATGTTATGCCCCCGGCTTTTCCACAGAGACAGAGTCAACTGGTGTGCGACCAGACGAGTGAACTTTAGAACGTGTCAGTACACGCTTGAGGGCGACTGTGTGGTGGCTAGTGATGGGAACCAAATTGTTGCAGATCCTAGATTGACGAGTAAACATAACTACTACAGCTTATATCTTTAACTTGAACAGCATTCAAATCAAACATTTAGGAAAATCACACAAATGTATAGCTTGTAACATGTATTATTTTGTTCAGCACAAAACAAACAAGTCAACAAAAATTGGGAATTATTAGTAGACTGTAATAAAATTAATGAAGAGTATTTCGTAATAACTTTAAACGGAATATACAGGAAGAGTATTTCCAGTAATCATTTTAGTTTGCCATTTCGTTTGAAGAATGGTTTCGGGTTAAATTCACGACTTCATCATCAAAGTGTGTGGAATTTCCAAATAGGTTCAAATTTAACTTAATTGGAAAGGCATAAAAGTCACTAATTAAATATTCTAATTCGTTACCACGACGAAAATAACGGTAACTACACGAGGAATCTCTGTCATCAAGCAATTAAAGACAATCAAAAGTTTTGATAAAAATATGTTGACTACTTTTTTCAATACACGAAACACTGTGGTTTTAGCTAATTATTTAATATAAAAAACTGTGGTAAATCAACGAATTATTTGTGACGTGAACAGTGATTGCCATTACCATGTATCAGCAGCAATAACAATTGATTAGTATAATTTCTGGTATCAAAATTAACTGGCCATGCGACCATTCATTCTCCTCGGCATCATGTCACGAAGCCGACGGAACTTAAATGAGAAAGCAATAGTCAGTGTTACTGTTTATATGTTAATAAAACAAAAATGTGTATACTTTGTCTCTGTGGAGACGGCAGCCTGTACAAATTAAGATACAAATGTTAATTATTATAGTAGTAAGTAGTATGTAGGAAACATTAGTATTTAGGAGCCTCAGTGGTAATTATTGTCAAGTATAATGAGGTAATATTAATATGAAAATGAAATAACTGCGGCAATGGCAAGAATTTGCTGTCCTCGGGGGCGGGGCTATTTTGAAAGGCTGGCTCCTGATTGGCCCAAGGGAACCAAAGCTCTTCGGGACAAGTGGTGGGGGTTTTTGGCACCAAACAGGTGCACCGAGGGAGATTCGAAGGTCAGGGAGACGTGTGAGGACGACGGACCGGGGTGTTACCGCCGGGCGTCGATTTGGGCGTCACGACGCATTAGTGTGCAGAGGAGTCACGAACGGCGAGAGACCTGGGGTGTTACTGCCAGGGCCGATTCGCTTGTCGCGAGATTGACCAGTCGTGTGGGCGGAATTAAAACCGAGCCGATAAATTCACGCCAGGAGAGGGCAGTGACGACTTGCTATCCGTCAAAAATAGGACTGACTGACTTTTACTTACTCTCCTAACAACATCACCAATAACAATTAACCAGACACGTAAAGATTTAACAGAGAGGCGCGTCGTATATTCTATATCATAATTATTTTACTCTAGAAAAAATTAACTACATACAAAAAAGTATTTTCGGGAAAACTAAAAGGTAGTGAATGAACGAAATAGACACAAGTATTGGCGTTGTATTGCAATATTAACGTTTAAATTTAAAGCCACTGAAGTCAATGTATCTAGCTTACACATTTTCTTGCAGTAAGAAGTAAGCCACTAGTTACTTTTTATTTTTATAACAATTCACAGTATTACTTGGATGGCGCATGAATAAAGTGTATAGGTCCATAACAATGTTAACTAGACAGTTGGCAATATAATACAAAAAGAGACGAAAAGTAGACACCAAAAATTGTTTTCAAAGATGCTAAGATCCGTACAAACTATAATTAATTGATTGGTTACAGTAACATTAGAGTTTTGTGCAAATGTGAAATTAAATTATGAAAAGTAAATGTTTACTGTTAAGTGTAATATTTATATTATTACTTATTTGCTTTCCTACCCATATGAATTGTGTTGGCGCAAAATAAACAAACTTATGTTTCAAATGATTTACCCGTTGCACATTGTTATAGAGCCTTCATGAAAATAACAATGTTAACATTTACAAAGTATGTCATGCAACAGACAAAAAGAAGAGAGTAGACAGGTGTTTCAAAAGTGACAAGCGAAATGTGAGCCAGAAACACACGACAAGCTGTGCTACAGCGCAATGCTAGTATCACACGCATTCATACCAGACAAGCTGTCACGCTCCAAGGAATTAAAAACACAAGTATTCAACAACGATAAAGTTGTTTAGGAGGCGCTGGCGACCATTTGTAAACAACGTGCGTGCCGCTGTGGTTGTGCTGCAGTTTCCAATTATGTGTTATCTACAGTTATAACATTCGAGAGCTTTGTTTGCGGCGTCAAGTTGTCAATATTTGCATCTCAGTCACATTCGTTGCTGTGGGTAGACCAACAGTGACGTCACTACGCTTCTTCATGTCCCTAGGCTCACATAAGTCTTTGCATGTCTCCTAACGATGACATAACACACACGTTATTATTACATGTGTAACGTACATCTGGGAGTTTTCATTCAACACTGAATACTAATTATACAATGTACATGCATTGTGCAAAGTATAAAATAACAAATACTAACAATTTTACATTTTCTAAAAAAAAATAATACTAGGTTCTGTATAATTTTCGTAATCTATGGCGCAACTAAGAGGAGAGGGGAGGTTGGGGGTTGACAACCCCTCGCCCCCTTCGAAAATGAGTGAAAAATAATTTATTTATGGTTATTTTTCAGTTAGATAATAACGCCGGTTTACTTCCACTAGTTTCGTAAATTTAACTGTTAGGATTTAAAACTATAAATGCTGTAATTGCCAAATCATCCAACAAAACTTTGGCAGGGAGGGTCCATGGAATCCAGACCCCCCCTGCCTTTTCACCTTACGGAAATTGAGTAAAGTGCACAATTTTGCATCTTGAAATTCAAATTTATCCCCAGACCACTCACTTTATTGGGGGAGGGGATTGGTGTAACTTCATAACATTCCCACATTAGGGACACTTACTCCGAACACAAATCCTTGCTACGAACCTGTCTAATACCCCGTGAACAATAATCCTGGTTGCACCCAAGTTCGTAATTATCAGCAATACGTTCACCATTTACGACTGTAAAACACATTGCGTTTGCATCGGCGTCCAGACCAAGATGAGAATGACTATCTGACAGACTATCACGACTGCTGGCAAGCAAAGACTTTCTCCGGTAATAGTGATTGCATGTAAAATATTTTCGAAAGTACTGTATAAAATTTAATAAAGAATTAAATTAAGATGCATCACCTATCCACATGTTAAATGAGCGTGTGGATTCGGTTTCAATACTGAAGGACCTTGAGGTTAAAAAAGATTTTTGACTAAAGACAAAGATAAGCCTTTCTTAGAGTATTGACTACTACTTCTTTGTTGACTGCAAGCTAATTTTAATATACTTCAGAAATGCACAAAGGTAAATCACATTAACTGACGCACAGTTGCGAGGATTAGGTGTACTTATCGTAATTAATACCACAGACAGTAATAAAATGAAGCACTGTTTTCGAAGTGTGTTTGTTGGCGGCGACACATGACTACGTTATTGACATAACAGAAAATTAGCAACAACAAAAGCTGTCAGTGTAAAATCTACAACAGATAAATAATACAGAAGCTAAACCATGGATGATATTTAATTAGATATTCGAAAATATCTATTATTTTGTAAAATGAGAGCTGAAGATTTATAGTACAACAAATCTCTAAAGGTGGTTCATTTCTTTTTTTATTTTCTTGACTCAAATTTATGTTACTTTGATTCCGTAAGACTCTCGCTTGACTTAAACAAGTGAAATGTGCACTTGGGACCAACATGAGAATAATAAGCGTAATATAAGTAAACACAATCTCACTGAATACAGTGCAACGTAAACTGATAGAAAATAAAAAATAACGGGAGGAGAGATTCTGACGATGATACACTAGATATCATAGCTTCATACAAATAAATACCTCATGGAATAATGTCGGTGCCAAGCAAGAGGTATATGATTTTCTGAGGACATAACGACAGTTAAAATATTAACTTAAAGAATACACTCATGATTCAATAGAAGCAGAACTGACTGTAAACGAATGAATATATGTCGAAAAGTTGCAAGATAAGTACTTAATGGAAGAGACGAAAATGTAACGGACGAGAAAGAAGTTTTAGGACGATAGAAGTACGTTATATAATCTGTTTAAATACTTTACTTTTGGCAAGTAACAAAATCGTAAGACAAAAAAAATGCTTTAGAATAAAAGTTCTGATAACTATAAGTACACTAGGCCATTCTTTTTGAACAAAAATATCACAGAAACAGATGACATTTTAATTAAATAAGCTCTTACAAGAGGCAGATTCCCGCTATTTGTGTTAACGTACAACACAATACCTTGAGCCGGCTTCATTGAAGGATTCACAGTGAACAAATCTCTCTTACCTGAAAAAAAGAACAAAAATAACCATTTATATGCAGCACAGGCATTTATAGAGAAAAATCACTAAACTTAAAATGTTTATATAAGCTATAAATCAACAGCATTGCCAATGACTGGATTTAGTTGCTTGGACATACTCCATTGCGAAATAAATGACTGTCAAAGAAAACAAAAATAATAGAAAACATAAATAAGCATAATCTGCTCATTTATGTTTTTCTATTATTTTTTCTGCTATGTTTAGTTTTCCTTGACAGTCATTTATTTCGCAATGGAGTATGTCCAAGCAACTAAATCCAGTCATGCCCTCCCACTGCACAGTTATTTCAAAGAGCACAGCATTACCAATATATCTAATTCAAATTTTATCACAACGGAATATACAAAAGTACCGTAAGACTATATAATATTGTAATAAAATAATATTAAGCAATTTTTTAGAAACACTAACCAGATACTAAATAAAGTGTAGATATTTGTATTGAATATTTTGTGTGTGTTTATGCACTAAGATCAAGACGTACTAACTGCAATTCTCGAGTAATATATTATCGAATAAGCCCCAATGTAAGTACAGCAACGAAGGGGGAGGATGGTTATGACTAAAATATTACGAATTCTTCTTAAACTATGTAAAAATTACTTGATTTTTATTAGTAAAAATACATCATTTTATTAGCGTAATGTACGCGCTATATAATACTTAAATCTTCAAGAGTAGAAATCGTAATATCGCCAGTTAAGAGTCAGTCTAAACTTCAAAACAACACGTGCAAGCAATTTGAAGCAATTAAGAGCCCTTAACCGTAGGCGCTAGGTGCCGCGTTTGAGGGTAAGGAACAGGTGGGTGATAAGACCTAGACTAGCTGTTGCATCAACAACCGTATCGCCTTTATGCGCGGGTGCGAAAACGGCATGGAATGACTTTTTCCTAAGGGACTTTAAGTGTGTTCAAGTGCGTTAAAATCATAATTTTATATTTATATGAAATAGTGTTAGTCTTGTAGACGATATTTGTGAGTGCAGTTTCCTCTTACAAAACATTTTTATCTCGCATAGTTCTCTTATAAAGATGCGTCAAAGTCATAATTTGCATGTTCTGCTGCCATGCAAATTAGTGAAAACCTATTGACTTATGTAAGTGAAATAATATGCCACGGGCTACGTAATAAAATATTAAGAAACATCCCGCGAACTATTTTTATATTTAAAAAAAATTTTTAATTTTGTAATTTATTCTGTACTTCTGTGATCTTTTAAAAAGTCCAAAATATGACATTGTGGAGTTTTAAATGTTTTATTGCAAAGCTGATGGGGTGTAAATTCACAGTAAACCACTTAATTCAAGTAGGTTGATTGGTTTTCACTATTCGCATGGCAGCGTAACAAGCAAATTTTTTACTTTGGTGCACCGCTAAGAGAAAACTACGAGAGTGTTTTGTTAGAGGAAACTACACTCACAAGTTTCGCCTAAAAAACTAACGATATTTCATAAAAAATATATAATTATGATATTATCGCACTTGAACACCCTTAAGCAGTGGCCCTACTATTTTATATATGCAAAGTGTGTAGTAAAGTCCAGTGCGTGCTTCTCTATTTTTGTTTTACTATTCCAGTTGGTATTTGTTACGTGGCAGCAGTGTGAAAAAAACGTTTATAGCCGTTGTGAGATACCCTAAAACCATGTTTCTAATATCTAGAAAACAAAATTAAAGAAGCGTACTTTTAGATTTTTTTTTCATAGATAAAGATATCTAACAAACGTTTAGTAGTCTTCTTAACAAACGTACTTCTAGCACGCTGCAACAATGTTCGTGCGACAGTTCTATACAGAGCTTAAGGACACGTGGCGACACTAAAACTTGAAGAAAATCGCTCAGATAATAGTAAATGCGAAAGCTCAGCGTAAATAACTTCATTTACCTGGAAAACGTTACTGACGACCAGCTTACGAGAAAGTCATGGAAGAGTGGTATGAACGATATGTAGCTGACAAACTTAGGAAAAGAGCGGAGCGGAGAGGAGAGATGCGGTGAGCGCCTAATATCGAGGTCTTGAAATAATAGTATGAGGACTAGAGCGACAGCGGAATGCAAGGACAGGAATTAATGGACATACCCCGAGAAAACTAACACACCACCAGGAACGTACGCTACGTTTCCCACATAGGAAAAATCAAGATCGACAAATAAAAGAGAGAGGGAGAGAGGGAGAGAGAGAGACGAAAATTGACAAGGTAAAATTAATCATGAACATGGAAACGTACTTTGCTTGTAGCGGGCTTCTGGTACCAACTTAAGCGTTCGAAGACATCTGAAAACACGGGTTGCCGTCGTATTGAGCCTTCACAGCGCAGTCAGCTAATGGCAGATCCAAAAATGAGAAAAAGTAGAACAAAGGTGGCTTCCTAGATGGTGTATTTGTATATGTGACAAAATCTAAGTAGTCTTAAGGGTGCCCTGACCGGCGTGTTTAAGGGAGATTGATCCCTTTTAAATAACATTTACGGCTTTTCTTAAAAATCAGTGAATAGAAAGATCATCTTACTTGTTTCACGTTGACAAGGCATAGTTTATTATTTCATTCACTTTTTGGAATTCACACGGCATTGTTTCTGTTACTAATATGACCTTTGTAGTAGCTCCCGTAAATGAAACAATTTTTCTTTGTCAGCTGTTTCCCATTCCAAAATAATGTATATATTATGATTTCAACAATTTTAGAAAATCAATTAAGTTTGTATCTATGCCCTATCGTGACAAACATTTTGACACGTCGACTGTAACAGACGTTATAGAGAAGAAACTGATAAATCCAAGGTGGTAGGGATCATTACTCCTTGACGCAGTATCACCTCTACGCGTCATCCGCTCAACTGGGGTGTCGAACATCATTCAATTTACTTGTGGGAAGTATGGCTTAAAGGCCAACACATGTTTTTATATAATTGTTAGAGATTATGGTATATCGCGAAAATATTTTGTGTCAACATACCTTGAAAACACTGTAAACTCTTTCAACATAAATAATTCGGTGATACCTATACTTCTAACACACCGTAGCTGTCTACAGACCAATAACAGTCATCAAATATCACAATATTGGGATTATTATTGGCTCAGCCAAATAGGGGAACAGTTCCAAGCGCAAACTAAAGTCAGTAATATTCTGGTACGTTGAATATGTGTTGCAATCCAGCAAACAGTCAGGTTTTCCCGCGATAAACCATCATCTCTATTAATTGTCTTTCCAATCCGGTATTTCCGTACGTAAGTCAGTCTGAAAAAGCCGTATTTAGCCATTCTGAAAGGCTCAATTGAAAAGTTGAAATTCAAAAGGGACTAAGTGCCAGAATCCACATTTTCACGATTATTCCATCAAAATTACTTGTGTGCCATACCATACGATTTTCAAAACAGAGGTAAGGCAATACCGTTATTGTTACAGGATTTCCATCAAAATGTAATAAGTACCATGACTAGTGATATTCAAAGGGTGTAAGTGCCGTGTGTAATGAAATTCAGGTGGAAATAAGTGTCGTGGGTAATGATATTCGAAAGGGAACAAGTGTCATGGCTAGTGATATTCAAGAGGGTATAAGTGCGGTGGTTATATGGCACTTAAATATTTCTGCTTACCTACAAGTTTAAGTACATAAAGAATTTTTTATGTTTTAATAGTCCAACAACGTCAGCATGATCTATTCTTACTAAAACTACGTTATTTTGGATAAATATGTGAGTGTATGTGTTTTCTACGTCCATCTGCTTTTACTAGGAAGTAGGTTTTTATGGCAATTAGTCCATTTTGAATTTCAACTCTCCAATTCATGTTTGTAAAAAGTGAGGGTGAGAGATTTTGGTCAGCGCTTAACATCGAGGTTTTTAGCGCTGATGAGGGGTGATATGATGTGAGTATGGAGCAGCGCTGGAATGAATGGGCGGGAGATCCCCGAGAAAACCCGCCGACCAGCGGCATTGTCCGGCACGATTCCCACATGCGAAAATTCGGGGCCCGACCACGCCGGGAATCGAACCCGGATCGCCTTGGTGGGAGGCGAGATGTCTGACCCCTCGGCCACAGCGGAACCATGTTTGTAATAAGCATGTTGGATTTTTTCACTGGTAGCGACATAGTTTGAAGTGCGCTTTCTATTCGTAGATGTAAAAATAAAATAAATTCTCAAATCGCTGCAACACACTGTGAGGCAAGTAGTATGTGGACAAGCAAGAATCTGTCGTATAGTTTCCGCGCGTTTGAGCACTCTCGATGTGTTTCAATTAGACACAATTAAAAGCGGAGACACCATATTTACCACAGCATATAGTAACAAACTTATCCAGCTATGATTCCACCTTTAACATCTTCTAATTATATCTCAGCAAATGTACACAACATTCATACTGAATCCTCCTTTTGAAATGAATTTATTTTTCTTTAAAGTTCGTCATTGGCTAAAATTGAAACGTATATAAGTATACAGACATGCGAATAGAGGTTGTGTACGTTCCCTGTAAAAATGAGAAAATTACGTTCAAGCAAAGTAGCTTCTGAGGAAATCGAAAACGCGTAAATGATGATTGAAGGATTTCCGGAATGTTTAAGAACTTCCCTTACACAAAATAAACTCGAGTGTCGCGGGCGCAGGTGTTGAAATGCGGCTGTAACCTCTCCAGGACGTACACAGCAGACTTCTAACTTTGGGAAGGAGGGCAGAGTTGAGATGGGGGAAGAGAGTGGGGGAGCCCAGCTACGGCTCTCGGACAGCACAAGCTTGTTTACTATGTCATGGCCGGCGTGTGGCCGAAACGGTGGGTTGTTAACATGACATGTGGCAACAGTGTCAGGGACGACCTGCCTTTCACGTGACAACACTCACCTCCGCGATACCAACAACTGCCGTGCTCTCCACGTCAAATGACTACAATCGTCCCGGTTTGTGAACCTAATCGGCGTTCATAAGAAAAGTAATTTGTTCTAATTACATCACAGCAACATGTGCTTAAAAAGTCCGCCTAGTAATTATCTTTTTTGTCCGCTAATGTTTACTAGGCTTTCAAACGTAGCTGGGATAAACTCCGTTTTTTTTAATTTATTTGTTGGATTTTACATCTTGTCGACAGCGAGGTTAGTATAGAAGGTTACCCACAACTGTTGACGAACCAACCCAGCATTAGTCTGGAGCTATTCAGGGAAACCATGGTAACCAGAAAACAGGAAGGCCTGAGCCGGGAATCTAGCCCGGGACTTGGCGAACGCGAGCAGCATGCGGAAAGTGAGTCAAAAAGGCAGGTCAAGTGTCGTACCCCAGTGACAGCTAGATTGATGAATGAGATGGACAACAACGAATGTGAACGGCCGCAAAGTGGGGCCGGTGGCCCTGGGCACTAGGATCATCGCACGGACGTCCATGTCACATACATGCAAGCAATGCTCCCCCCCCCTTCCACAACCACTACACCCACAGTGAATGTCTGTCGGGGAACCACCTTGTAGCGCGTTCCTTGTCTTTGTCCCTAGGAGGTCGACAACAAAGTGACGCAATCCCGATACCAACATGTTTTACGATGCGTCACAACTACGATCGCAGTGCAGGTGAACGACCACTGCAAGGTTTACTTTGTTTTTTTACAAAAGTCAAAAGTATTTGGCTATGGGTAGAGATTATATCGCGAAAATATTTCTTGTATTACTTTATTTCATTGCCTTACGTGCACGCTCTGCTTCATGGTAATCGGCAATGTGAATTTACCGTAGGAAAAGTTGATTGTTTGCTAGGATTCAATTTAATGTATATTCATTTCCGACATTTTCTTTCCTTACTAAGAGTTTCCTATATTTGACTGGGCCAATGCTGATTCATGTGCGCTACGACCGTGCCACATTACTATCGCCCAACCACACAGGGTGCAGGCACTACACTGGTTTGGAGAACACACGGCTAGAAAAGAGTCTCGCGGTTTTCCACCATCACTAGTGATAGTTAAATAATCCTAATAATAATCACTAAGTATGAATAAGGAACTGAAAATTTCGCGATTTCTTTTTAGGCACAAGCTAGAATTCCAGCAACAGTACATTGGTGTCACGCGATTGGCTCTTGACTTATTTGACTCCTTCTGTGAGTCGGATTAGCTAACGAACAGTTTCGGTATGATTCATTTCACATATACTCTTGGAGGCTAGCCTACACGACAGTGAACCCGTGAATGTTTCACTAATTACGAAGCAGAGCTGCAAATTTGCATGTAAGGCATTAAAACCAAATGGTGCAAAAATCTTATCACCGACAAAATCGCGGCTCTTTCTGATCATAAGAATCGAAGGCGTAGACTATGCATAAGCATAAGTATCCATTAACGACTCTCTGCCAATTATTCGCTATGCCAAGCTAACACAAACAACGTTAAACAATCACTTATTTTAAATACAAAAATTACAAGTTAAAAAAATTGAAATTAGTGGGCTCTCAAATTCATTTAATAAACGCTAAAAAAAGTAAAATCGTTCGTAAAAAATAATACAAATTATATTAATTTAATCAGTGAACATTTCTTATGTGTATAAATATTTATATTACAACATACTATCTTTTTTGTTAAAAAAAAAAAAAAAGCAAGTGGGGAAATATATTAACATTTTCACTTTGAATATTCGTGGCTCCAGACACAAATCAATCAGCAGTAATTGTAAACACATAACATAACAAAATTTTAAGATAGTGAAACACTAGCCTATTCCGTGCTTTACCTGCACAGCCATGGACATGACTGCAATTTTTTTAAGGAAATATATCAATACAATATCAAAGTTTTTTATATATATAGCTAAACAGTACCACGCATCGTAACAAGAATCCTCTTCTCAATAAACGATTTCATACGAATAAAAACAAACACAAGTAAAAAATCTGGTTGAGAGTGTTTTTTTTTTTTTTAACCAAAAACATTGTATAGGCTAAATGCGCGGTTACACAGCGTCCGGCACGTAAGTTGGCAGTTGGCGAGGAACTAGTCGAATTCCTAATGTACTTGGGGTCGATATTTTTGATCTGATTTATACTAGGTATTTGTGCAGTGGCCTGCTGCTATAATTTCTAGAACGTACACTTCTCTTAGCAGCTACCCAACCACCATCTAAAGTGGCGCGTGCTATAACTGAGAAATACTTTAATACCTGCTAAGATTTCCTTATATCAGTATATAGGCCTATAGGTACAGGCACGATTATTTCGCGTATTGATTCTATGTCAGGTTGAACGTCAATAACGTATACTTCACTCATCCTGTGATTACTGTGATTAGACGAGAGCGGTTTTAACACACATTTGACAACTGCAGGCCAGTTATAAATAGGGAAACAAGTCGTGAGGATATCACGTGCTACACGTTTGTACTTTTATAAGCCAAGCTTCAGCCAGTAAACGTAAAGAACTGAAAAATCTAGGCTGTTGCCAGATGAATACGCGAAATATTCGTGCCTCTACCTTATAGGTAGCGCATCCGAGTGCTAAATGTATATTACCGATGCGTCAATCTAGTGTGTTTGTTAATAATAATAATAATGATCATAATAACAACTTCTACACACATTTCTGTACACAAGTCTAGTTTAAAATTTGCCTCTACCTAACAGTTAGAAACAAGAAAATGTAGCAGAAAGGATCTGTATGCCTTATGTGCACATCTGCCGTTCTACTTCATGATACGTGACTGGATGTGTTTCATTCCCAGCATCTAGGAAATCTACATGCAAAACATAGACGTGCGGTGTCGCCATCAACCGAACTCATCCCAACAGAAATTTTTTGTTGGACCAACGTTGGCCCAATGTTTGCATGTTGCGTTGGCTCAACATTGATATGACACGTGAAACAACGTAGGTTCAACATTGATTTTTAGTTGGCATTACACACCATTTACCGACGTTGGGCCAACGTTTCTCTACAAAATACACACAAAATTAACCCTAAAAATTAAATTAAGCATGATATTCATAACTATTTTACTTTCAGAGTTCTTGTGGGTTACGCAAATTATTAAAATCAACAAAAAAATGTTTGACCAGAATCGAGGTAGATTCGAACTTCAGTCGGAGATTATGTTGGAGTCCTCGTTATTATAAGCTCATCCCTTACCAATTGGTCTACGCTGCCACATGTTGATAGGTGATAATGGCAAACACGTATTTAATGAAAATTTTAGAATATTTGAACTTAAAATATCAAAGAAAAATATATCTTGTGCTAACGGTATGTTTACTAACACTGCCAATGTTTAGCCGACCTACATGCCAAATATTGTCAGTGGTTGGCCTACTGTGGGCTGCGCAGCGTTAACCCTACGTAAACGTGCATACCTATCGCCAACGGCGTGTTTACCAACTTGTACCTAACAATTAACCAAGAAATAACAATTTATAAAAATGTTGTGTCTTTAATATTGTCTTGCATTTTCTAATCTAATGGAGCTGATTTTACAAATAACACAATTTTTGTCACTGGGGGAGTCTGTTTACTAACTTGTTGCTAACGTCAGCCAACATACAAAGAAAAGACTTTTCGTAGGTTGTATAATGTGGGTTATACAACGTAGGACCAAATTTACTGAAAACAACCTTCATATAATAACCGTTTTATTTTTAACTGTTTGCCAACATGTAACCAACATATATAGTTTAAATAATACAGAATTTGAAGATACATCATCAGTATAAATTTTTTTAATACAATGAGCATTTGTTTTTTTATTAAGTCTTTGAAATTTTTGATAAACACATGTGTCGTTTGAGCAATGTTGGTTCAATGTAAAATTCTAGTCCAAACATCAACGCTATGATTACTGACTTGCTACCAACTTTTAACCAACCTACACACGAAAGATTTTCTGTGGTTTGCTTAATGTGGGCTATGTAACGTTGGACCAACATACAGAAAACCACCAATATCAAATCGTTGGATTTTCAACATTTTGCCAACATGTTACCAACATTACATATTTAAGACAATGAAGAAATTTTATTTATACCATAATTAACATATTTTCTTAAAAACAAGGAGCACTGGTATGTTTCTAAATGTATTTCGGATTTTTTAAAATAAAAATGTGTTGTTTGAGCAACGTTGGTTTCATGTAAAATTACATATCTAACACAAACAGTATGATTACCAACTTGTTACCAACGCTCAGCCAACCTACATACAAAAAAATTATTAATGGATGGCATAATGTGATTTACGCAAAATTGGACCAACATACCGGGAACAATCTGTTATCCAACAGTTGGATTTCCAACATTGTTCCAACATATAACTAACAGAACAAAAATTACATAATATTAATTGTTTTAACTAAGTAACCATATTATGTTATACATATAAATGATTGGTTGTTATTTTAAAATGTGATTTTAAACTCTGTGTAAAATGTTGGTTTTGCAACGTTGACCCAATGTAATTATACACACTAAACCCCAACAGTATGTTTATCAACTTGTTGTCAACATTTAACCCAAAAAATTTAAATAACAATATTTTGGTCTTCCAATATGTTAAGACATTTTCTGTTTTAAGAATGTTGCTAGGTAAATGCAATAACAACAATAATACATTTTCGAACACATTTTCTGGCATACTACACTGCTCCAACGTTGTATGCACGTGTGTTTTCCAACACAAGGTAATGCCAAAGGTTTCAACCAATTTTCAACGTTGACCCAACGTTAGTTGCTACTAGAGCAGATTTGAAAAGTTAAATGAAAGACGTATCTACACAAATACACTGCCAATAGTCCTGAAGCAGAGCAGATTAAAACAAAGGGTGCAATTTTTTTTTTGCTAAAATGTCTTGTCCCTGTCAATAGTAAACACAGCCTCTTACAATGATGTAAACGAGAGGTAATTGGAGGCAAAAATGCAGTCTGTGATCTTCACAAGAAAAATTGTAAATGTGAAAAAACGAGCTAGGTAAATGTCGTTAGTATCCTATCTTTCATCCTCCCTTGTTAAGACACGGAGGCTACCTGAGAAGATATCGTCAATTCAGGTCTAAATTAAGCCAGGTAGGTAGGAAAGCGAAAGTTCGTAGCTGCACAACACAAGCCAATATCGTGTAAAAGCTGATAAACAGCTGCTGGGAACGATAAGCTATAGATCCCGTGGATGTTACATGCTTTCTTCAGTCAAGCTGTAATTTGACAAGCTTCTGGTTAGTAAAGTACAGAGGCTACGGTGAGTCATGTGCTGCAAATATTTGTCGGGGATGGAGCCCATGGATGAAGCAGATGTTGGGACAGTGGGCTCAGCGACAGCGATGGCAGGATCACCGACCTTCACCCACTGACGGCCTGACTTGGCATCCCCGCGACTGTTTCCCAGAACCGAGCTGCGTGCCAACCCGCCGCTCTTTCTTAATCAGGCCATCATCACAGCACACCTGCCAGCTGGTCCGTCCTCTGCCTAGCGCTTCACAAGCCACAACTCTGATCAAACAACCATTGATACAGCTGCCTATCACTGAACACCGTCCTTCTATAAGGGCAAGTGATTTATTTTTGTTTCATACGCCTCCGAGAATTAGCGTAATAACAAGCAGCGGATAGTTAATGGTCAAAGAGGCTAGGAGACTTGTATACAATGAGTCGAATGATGATTGTTTGGCATCTCTCATGTTTTTCAGCAGAGCTCGTGCATCTGAGAGGATGTGTTCAAATTTTTTTCCCCGCAATCTCAATCTAAACTTTACTGCCACTCCTTCAATTTTAAAAGTAAATCCCTCTATGAATAGACTGAACTTCTAAATATAATAAAAATAATAACACTACTCCTGATTCACAAAGATCTCGAAATTAAAATCAAGAATGTCCTTAGACGCATTCCCGAAGGTACACGATCCGCCATCTGCTGAAACCCACGAGAAGTAGCCTACCGAAAACTCTAGGATGGACCTGAGGTAGACAAGTCATCCAACCTCTTTCCGAACCAAGAAATAAGTGGAGTTCGAATATCCACAAATACACTATAATTACTACAATTATAACAACAGAGCATTTTAACAGGGCCACTTCACTAACGTATGTAGCGGGTGACTACTGGAACAGATGATACATCTCACGAAGATGAAGCGAGGCGCTCATCACACACATAATACGATGTCAACTAAAGGCAATAATCAAATAGGAAGCGACAAGTCACAAACTGATCAAACAAGGTCGTTGACAGAAATAAGAAAAAATAGGGAAAGGGGATCGGAATTTAAAAGCTTTATTTATGCTATGTATATTTTATTTTCTTCGTGGACACACTGACCACACAAAAATTGGTTGTAGATAGTACAGGGAACAAAAAGCAACCCGTGTGCCACCTTTCACCATAAACTGCACTGTACACATATTTTGGTAAACTAAGACATGCCGCGAATAGATGCTGTTTTTTTTTTTTTTTTTTTTTTTAGTACACATGTAAGTGACATGCAACATTTTCATTCGTAAAATGAAACTTCACATCTGTGTAGCCAGTTCGGTGGAACCCTAAAACAGTCGGTGTGTTCCTTTACGCTAGTCGTGCCTTCAGATGACAGATGACAAAGAAAAAGGGCACCGATAAATCTGCAACAAAACTACAGAACTAAACTCGAGACAGTAAACAAAATGAAGAAGCTTTGTCAACAATTATGTAACATACATGTGATTTCAAAAATTAATAATAAAGTCGGTACACCAGAAAGAGAAAGCCACAAAGATTTATAGATAAACAGCAGCAAAAATCAGTGTGTGTGACATACGTAAATACAATAGCTTCCTTCAAGGACAATAGATGAGAGGTTTCGGAAATTCCTATCTTCACGTCTACAACGAATTACTGCAGATTGATTGGCTTTGTTTTGTTTATTTTCTCGTGTGCAATTTGTGTTTTTTTTTTTTTGGGGGGGGGGGGAGGAGTATGGCATACGTCCATAAAAATTTTTCAGCTCGTCGACCACCTCAACCGTTGGAATCGTTGGAAGATGGTTTACTGCGGCGCTGAATGTAATTTTTGACAGCGACGACATTGGAGACGATGGTATATCGCGAAAATGTTTTGTGCCAACATACCCTTGAAAACACTGCAGTTTCTTGCAACATATATGATTGGATGATAAACGTCTGATACAACGTAGCTCTCTGAAGACCAATTTGAGGTATTAAATATTACAATAGCGGGATTCTGATTGTCTCAGTCAACTAGGGTAACAGCTCCAAGTACAAGCGAAAGCCAGTAATATTTCGGCTGTACGTACGTTGAAACCCAGCAAACAGTCAAGTTGTCCCTCGATAAACCATCATTTATATGTAAACTAACAAGTGTCCGGGTAGGGGGGATAGATGGGTTAATTGGGCAAACCAAGCAAGAACTTGTGCTCACCTTCCGTGAACCGCGTATAGCACGAAGCAATGTGTGTGGTCGGACTGGACGGACCGAGAGGGGAGGTTCACGGCCGGAGGATGTGACCAGAGGGTCTCGAACCCGCGGCAAGCCCAGGCCCGGGAAGCGTGTCAAGGTTGTCGTGTTGGCTCGTATGCAAGGCAGAGTACGTGGGGGAGGGGGGAACTTTCCGCGCAGCACCGGTTGAGAAACTCTATCATCTACCCCACCGCGCGGTTGGCAGCCACACGCTGCTGCTGGTTCTCAATGACACAGTTCGACTCTGCCTGCCGCTGCCGTGTTTCGCAACATGCCCACTTCTGGAGGGGCGGATGAAGGCTGACCTGTCTCCACTCGGCGGGTGGCGTCAACAACACCTCAAACCCTAGAAAAAAGAAGCATTGAGATGGGACTACTCTAGTCAACCACCTCTCTGAACGTGACCTCATACGACATGCGGTCTATCTCAACGTTACATGAGTTGTAACAATTCTCATTACGTCAACTACCCAGCGAGGTGGGACAGAGGACGACGCATTCTCAAGTCAGTCTTTCACGGTTTTCCAACATAGCTACAGACGAATGCTAGGATTTCTCACTAATGCAGGCCATAGCCGATTCCCTTCTTTCCTGTCTGATTCACTGTTTCCGTCTCTAACAACCTCGGTGTCGACGAGAAGTTATCTTACCTACATACTTATCTACTTATCTACAACTTTACATGCCTAACAAACTCCTTAATTCATAAACTATATACAAGCACAAACCCAAACAATTCTGTGGTTCTCCATTAAATCCAAAATACAAAGAATGGGTGCGAGCGTTTTCCATTCACGATTTTCCTAGTTTAATGATTTTGTGTTTGTAAAAGATGCCCAGGCAGATAATTACCGTCGTGTAGTTCAGGTATATAGTAACCTGACGAAGTATGCTATTATTTTTCTTACATTTGAAAAATAAGACTACTCTGGCACGCACAAAAGAATGTATCCACGTACGTTGGCATTTGTCTTTCTTCTAGGTATTAGTGAAATGACAAGTATGCCACTTGAAAATTACCTAATATACAACATTTCTTCGTAGGATAACTTCCAGTGATGCATGGAAGTGTTAACATACCAATGACAAAATTAAAAAAAGTCCTCGTTTTCCAGAAAGCGGAAGCCCCCTTAAAAATCTGACTTGTTCCTGAAACCATCGAGTTTAAAATAAACTTCCTCCAAGTCAGCGTCCTTACAAAGGTACGATAACTGTCTGTAAAGGAAGAGATTCTCCTGACTAGTAGCCTATCACGTGTGAGTCATGCAGGTCGATGCTATCGCAAACACACCATTACATCTCAGCTCGCACAACCTGTTACCTTTGGCCTCAGAACAGAAACATTAGGGTCGCGGTCGAACATATTGTTGCATGCTGTGTTTCCGAGGGCGGACTGGCCCGTGTCTAAACACCTTGAGGGCTGGCCCATGACTCAAAGCCCGGGTGTCTCGTGGTGGGAATCCCGCCGAAACTACGTCATAGATACCTGTCTCAACTGCGCTTTAACCCTTCGAGGGCGGCCTACGTGGCTAACATGTCAGAAACATGATGTAATGTCTATTTTAGACCCCTGAAATGCGGGGAAGACACGACTGTCTGGCCTAGTATAAAAGCGCAGAATCGGCACATTTGAGGAGAGTTCGCTATTGGTCGTGCTAGAGAAAGGTGCTATGGTTGTGGAGATAGACTGGTGAAGACATCTTGGTGACGTCAGAGTCTACTGTGAGGCGGCAGGCGGCTACCTTCGGAGCAGTGTTGGACGAACCAAGAGGACTGCTGCGGCGGACTGACGGGCGAAGAAGGAGGTACGCGACGGGAGTAGAACCGAAGACCTCAAGAGTGAAGACAGCGGTGCACTCGGGGTGCTGCGCAGCACACGACGATTCATCACCACGGCGGACTATTAAGCTTGTACGCTGTCACTACTTGAAAGATGTTGATTGTATATATAACTGAATTTTATTGTGATTTGTACTGTTTAATTAATTGATGGTAGACATTTTTTTGTGCTTTAATTGTGAAAGTTAACTAACGTGTCTGTGACACAGTGGTAATTGTGTGCATAACTAATTGTGTTGTGAGAGCTACAGTTGATTACTGTTTTGTGTATTTCGTAGCTTTGTGAGCTATTAAATCCAGTACTTAATAAAACTCTTTTACTTATAATTATAAGACCTCTATCCCAAAAGAACTCATGGGAATTGCCCACATATGAAGTTTATGTCTCAAACTTGTAACAATATTATAAATCAATCTTTAGAAAATATCCTAGCCCGCAACAGCATGTATTTGTAACACAAACACTGACTTAATTATAATAACAGAAGCCGTGAATTATGGAAATTAGTTGCGTCTTATGGTCGGACCTAAAATGCGATGTTTAAGTTAGCAGCAACTGATCAATTATTTGTGCATTTAACAAAATAATCTCTAGAAACATTGTAGCATATTTAAACACGGGTTAAACGATATAACGGCCACAGAAATTTGAGACGGAAAATATACAAAAGGCTGATAAAGGAAATTATGACGAAAAAAAAATTGAGCGATTTTTATTTTTAAAGGCGCGGTTCACCTCTGTTTTCAACGTCTTTTTTATTTTTATATTTGTACCAGATATTTTTTCCCTTATTTTAGACATAAATTGTGACTAAATCTTCCTCTTAGAAAATTGTTGTATCTCTCGTAGTTTTCGCGTAATGAGTCGTAAACGTCAAATTTTGCACTTTACGGTTTTATGTACGCCACTAAAGCCAACCGACATACCAAACAAAAAAAAATCACATTGTATAACAATGTTGCAGGCTATGATTTGAACTATATAAAATAAAAAATAAATAAAGTTTTATATTTTTAAATAATTTTTGAAATTTTTAAATTTTCATTTCAAAATTCAGCATTTTTTATTAAATACAAAAATATATACAAATAGATACGTGACTATCGCATTGCCAAGGTTGGTTTGGATCCAAAATATGTTTGGAACTACTTCAGGCAGTGTAGCATTGAAAGCCGTTCGATATTAAACTGCTGTAAAAGTTTGATGTCAAAACAGTGTACTTAAAACGGTTGAAAAGCCAAAGTCATGAAAATTCGCTAAGTGATTGCTTATGTTACTTTGAAACTCTCTCGTTTCCATCAGTCCAAAAAGTTTTTTTATTGTGAATGACACTGGCTGGAAAATGTAATGAAAATGCGATGAGCTACTTGCATTGTGCAATTCGCAACGCCAACCGGAGGAGTATAGTGCAGAAAACAATTTTCATTTGTCATCCAACATCGATCCAAGGACATATCAATGAGATAAGTAATGCTCCCACGATAGGGAGAAGCTATAGAAAAAAGAAATGAAACCACATACAGTTACACAACTCGAGCATTGGTGTTTAACGAAGGCTAAAATCAACCTGATGTTCCACAAAGCATAGTAAACAGGAACAAAATTAAAAGCATATAGATAGTTTACACCTTTTTCTTAAATAAAATTACATTACAATAAACTCGCCTATCTGAAAACACAGTTTTTAAAACAGAGTTCACACAAAAAATTCTACTCTAAAAGTATGTTCATGTTCACCCGAGGTCAAGTGTTCCTCTCCACCTCGTTTTCGATACTAGATAAAGTTATATTAACATCAAGCCACGCAACTTCAGAAAAAAAAAACATATGAAAACTGAACTATAACAAGACGAGTCGATTTTACTTCCGCTCTGTTTTCGCAAGTATAAAGGTCATAATTTGTACTATAGTAAGGTTAACTTCTTATGGGAGAGCTTGGCACAGGGAAAATTTCTGCCACTAGTTTCGCTTCGATCGCTAAGAGACCAGATAAATACGAAACCGTTGTAAAATTAAATTTAAGTAAACTTGGAAATCATATTCGTCATTTAATTTAATTTTAAAGTGAAAAGAAATCAATTTCGCGTTTTAAATTATCAACTTAATGTAACTTAAAATTCAGTAAAGCTCTGTGATTGGTCAGTTTGGGGCATTAGCGATACCAGCGCTCAAGTGGCAGAAATGTTCCCCGTGCCAAACTTATAACATTGATCTTTCTAACCTGTAGTAGAATTAGCCTTATACTATAGCTTAAGTAAAAACAACAAATGAGTTCATAACCCTGATGAAATACATATAATACAAGGTAGGTAAGTGGACTTCATGTCTCGTCGACAGCGGGGCCATTAAATACGGTGATACAGCTCGATACAACGACGGAAGTTGAGGGAGGAGTCGGCCATGTGCCTTTGTTGAGGAACCATCCCGGCATTCACCTGGAGTGATTTCGGGAAATCACGGGAAATTAAAATCAGGGTGGTCGGAGCAGGGGATCGAAACCGGGTCCTCCTCGTGTTACCGTTGTGCCACCTCGCTCGGTGAAAGGTATTGCAATTGATCCCGCATATGTGACCCGCTAACCCCAGTTAGCATAATAATAATTGTTACGCTCTTGCCAGACAAATAGCAGCCGGCGTCGTCACTCCACTGTTTTCCAGGAAAGCAAACAGTAAACAAGGTCACTTGGTGCCACCAGATGATGCCCTTCTTAGAAAAAAGAAATACAAGTGGACAGACAGGAAAACTTGACTCTGAAACACATTTCTGAGCACATTTCTCGCGTTCCAATTATAAAGTACCTGTGTAATTACGTACAGAAATTACAATACCGAATCACTTGTTTGAGGAAAATTTTGGGCGCTTCACAGAGAGAAAATATGCGTTTCATCATCATGCTTAGGGTTAGAAAACAACTGTTTTTTACGCCTTTAATACCAGCGAAATACATTCGCACAACATAAATATTGCAGTTAGTACAAATGAGGGATACATTTGTTGGTTGTTAGATATGAAAGTTTACAGTGATTCTAACGTGTTGATTATCAAGCCGCAAAAAATAGACATTACTGAGGATGAGATCAGACGAGAAATTCTTAAACGGAGCATTGTTTGACGGGAACACGACAGCATGGGTTACCCGCGTAGTCGCGAGCTATGTGACGTCACTGCGCCGGCGTGTCGGCTGGGAGACGTGACATGCCAGACGCGCCCCTATCATAAAACCGCTTCCAAAATTAGAGATGAAGAGACTTTGTCACGAGAGCAGTGCTTCCACGCAGAGTTAACGACGTCGAGAAATGTCGAGCCCGGAAATGTGCGAAACCGCGTACCTCCGGTCACGTTATTCGTCGGCACGTCATACAACAAGGAACCTACGGTCTTCTACTGCACTGAGCTTTCAGAGTTAGTAGACGCTTGCTTTTTTTACGTTCGAGACACGGAAACGGGGATGGCTATTAGTCAAATATAACACGTCCGTCAAACACCTAATCGCCTCTATAGGCGCGGGGACTAAACTAACGTGCTGTGTTTTCGTATAAACCGTTTTATATGGGACTTCAAGCGATGACCCTATTACTTTATTTGTGGAAAGTACGAGGTAAAGTCCAATGCAGGTTTCTATGATTTAGTTTTCCGATTACGGTTGATATTTTCGTAGCTACAGCAACGTGGAAATCATTTTTAGCATTTTTGAGGAGCTTGGAAATAATGTTTATAAATAGCGGACGGCATCTCTAAAATCATATGGACACAGTTTCAAGTGCGTCTTCTATTGGTAGATAAACGTAATGGAAACATTTTTAATAGTAATATGCTTATACAGTATGCGGCAGAAGATTTAAGAAGCAGCGTGCAGCGGACAGCGACATCGTAGAGTGTTGCATGGGAGGCATATTCTTGAGCAGCTGCATACGTGCAGTTTTCAGTGCACGCCATGGCTTAGTCAGGTGAACATCGCGCGTTTGTCGTGGGGCAGTTTATTCAAAATGGCGGACCGCCAATATCCAAAGTGCCTTCCGCAAACGCTTCGCGCTCGGATGACGGGACCCTGTTCCCTATAAGAAAACCATTCCTGGGTTTCCACGAGCGACAGGTTCTCCTTTGAAACGGAAACCTCAAGGTCGGCGACGGACTGCTACAGGCCCAGAAAATGTTGCTGCAGTGAGAGGTTCAGTTCAACAATCTCCTCGACGTTCCGCAAGAAAGCATGCGGCAGCCTTACATTTATCTCACCGAAGTATGAGAAGAATATTGCATCGAGATTTGAAAATGCATTTACCTTGAGGTTTCCGTTTCAAAGCAGAACCTGTCGCTCGGAAATTGGAAACCCAAAAAATTACGGAAAGTGCGTAGCAAAGTCCATACTTTTCTATCTTTGTATTACGATTCCGTTTGGTACTTTTTACGTGAAAGCAGTCTGAAAAAGTCGTTTATAGTGATTTTGAGGTGCTCCAAAAACATGCTTCTAAACATTATGTATAAAAATAAAATAGATAAGGATATCGAACACACGTTTGGTAGTACGGGTAAGCTACTGCTAGCAGACGAAACTCCCCATTTGGCGCGAAAATATTGTAAACAGTACACATTACCAAAACTACAGCGACGAGAAATGGAACGAAGTGGGTTTTAATTTTTATTGTGCTTAACGTTTCGTCGACAGCAAGATCAGGATGGCTGGAACCGGGGATCGAACCCGGGTCCTCAAAAATGCGAGTCCAGCGCGGTACCGTTGCGCCACATCGCTCGGTTGTTTATTAAATACCAGGTTATATTCTGTAGGCAAGAAAAATAAGACAACACGATCTAAAATATTAGCAAGAATATAAGCCACGCGAGATTTAAGCTGGAACAGGTGTCTGAGTTTGTTGAGGAAGGGATGATACTAATCTTCAGGACAGTCGAAGAGCAAGAGTCAGCGGATACCGAACCGAATAATAGCAGTGGCATGGGAAAGACAGATGTGGCATCCAGCACAGCAGTTGCAGGACAGACTAAGCAGCACTTTTCTGCCTGGGTTATGGAAGATAGTCACGACTATTATAAGCACGCCCCTTATGTGGTCAGATCCCATGAGGACCGTACCAGCGCTACTTCGAGATTGTCACTACTCAGCGCACTTACTGCATCACTGCTGTGCTAAGTGAACCAGCACAAAGCCTATACTTCCTACCAAGACTACATTGTATAGTGTATTCCACTCAGGTCTTGGAGAATGGGGATAACTTACTATTTCCTCTCTTCACCACGACGACTTGCAGCTATATGGACAATGTAGGTACCGCCAAAATAAATGCACATGTTAGAACCTGGTATTGTGTTTACTTCCTTAAAACGACCAACATAGCAATAGGCTAACTGTCACGTACCAGCAAGAACTAGTGAACCAGATAACTAGGTTCATGAAGTTTTCGTGAAAAGAATTTTGCCCCAGTTTGTTTCAGTGCCTTACCACCACATCTGCATCTCTGCTTCATGGTTATTGGGACGTGACATGAGTCATTAGACTGCGTCAACCAGAACGATGTTACGACGACACCACACACCTGAGATTTGCAAGTAGGACCCCAAGACACGTGAGAATTAAAACATCCAATCACTAACTATACAGCAGAACTGTAGATGTGCATGTAAAGAACTGAAACAAACTTGGGCCAAAATTATTTCAGCGAAATATTCATGGCCCTAATAATAACTAAGTGAAACAGTGGCGTATAAATACTGAGATCCCTCAAACAACACGACAAATAATTATTTAACTGTACACTTCGTACCTCAGTCTCTGTACCTACCGGCGCACAAGCATAGTGAAATGTGATGTTACCATACCATGCTATCCATTTTAGAGACCTACGAATTTCGCGTCAACTTTTTTACTTCAGACTAGACTGTAAGCTGTTGTTCATTCCCTCGACGTCTGACCTAGCTTGCAGCGGAAAACGCTATTGGTAAATAATTTTACTTTCCAGGTAAAATGACCAACTGCATGTAAAGCGCGCGGGAACACAAAAAAAAGTACATATTGTCTACAAAATATTTGGCTAAATGCTACGACCGCAGTGATACCTTACACGTTATTTTATTTATTTACATTTAAATATAATATTAGTGTAGTGCTTGATTAATCAATATTTTCAATACAGTGCATTCAGTTTCACTTCAGTGTTATTTTGGTTATGTTTACTGTTTACAATCTTTTCGCCCCAAATTCGTGCGTGACGATGCCGCTAGTCGGCGGGTTTTCTCGGGGATCTCCTGATTCCCCCGCCCTTTCATTCCGGCGCTGCTCCATACTCACCTCATGTCAACCTTCATCAGCGCTATAGACCTCGATGTTAAGCGCTGACCAAAATATCACTCACTCACTCCAAATGGCGACTTTCTTCTTCGAACCGCCGCTACTCTGCTCTCGAGTAGGGTGAGTGTATAGTTGATCGAGAGGCCGTCAAGTGAAATTTAGAACACGGAAAAACTTCCCTGGGGTAAAATTTCGAACACCTAAAACCTGAAATTTTTGTTAACCTAGTCTACCTTCGTGAATGTTCATATAAGCGCCTCAAGGCATGAGCATATCGTTTTCAGAAATGGGATGCAACACTCGAAATTAACAACTCCGATGGTCCCGTTTGGGTATAGTAAATCTGACTCAATAACCTAAAATATTATTACACCAGTCGGAGAAGGTTAAAACACTTAAATCACTTTGCAAGTATGTGTATGAGTATATGTTTGTATATGTATGTACGCATGCAAGCAAGCATGAGTGCCACACGTATGCTCTGAAGCATCGGCCAATAACTAAAATGTTGGATAACAACTGTTATGTTACGTCCTCGAAAGGCTAGATTGTTATCGCGAACCAACAACTAGCTGCTATCACACTTCTCTTGCGAACTCTGCTGTTACCTGGCGTGGCCTTGAGCATCAGATACAGCTCAGCACGTGATGAGAAAGTGCAACTTGTTATACAATGATTGTTTACTCCTGTCTGTTTGCAGGTCACTTGTTACGTCACTTCCAATATTATTACAAAGCTTGCACCTACACATTTTAATTGGAGAATTCATGTATACTAGAAATTACTTCTCAATGGATAAATATCAATGACTAATTTTTCGAACAAAGTGTGACATTCCTCAATAAGAACTGTAACAAAAACTTTTTTTAAATTTATTAGCTCATATTTGCTAATCATTACATGTAAGATATTGAGTATTAAACATCAAGATTGGCGATACTTCGCAATGTAACAGTATTGCATCGTAAATTTACGCCGAAAACGTTTTGTATAAAATACTGTAGCTCTATTTCTCATTGTTATGCAGAACCTCTACGCACTAAACATTTCCTTATAAATACAAGAATACTTTATTTATTGCACACCAACGACATTATCAAGGCCCACAACGAAACAGGCAAGATTGAATTTTCAAATACAATTTAAGTGTCTTCCAGGTATTAAACGAGGAAAGATAATAGTAGCAAGATTACTCTCACTTAGCAACAATTTGTAATTTTTGGGAGGATACGATTAACCCCAATGACTTCTGGTGATACGCTCGTTTTTGGAAGGCATGGTCATGTGTGTGATATATAATTTTGGTGTTAGTTTAGTAATCATGAACATGTTCATGAATTAGAACGTAACATTTAAAGGGATGCTTCAAATTTTTAAGGAAAGATGTGGAAACAATGTAGCACTCGAGCTGTCTATTGGACTTCAAAGTTAAAGGAACCATTAAATTTTATTGGATTGTAAACTCCCATTGTAATAAACATTTAAAAAAAAAAAAGCAACCATGGATGGACGTATTTTGCAAGATTATTTATTTTTATTTATTTATTTTTGTTTTTACAATTGGCTTCGAGAAACCTACAATTTTAAACCGATGATTTTATTGCTGCATTATTTACCATGTTCTCTTAAAGTAGATACAGAATACTGTGATTGATGAACAATTTTAATGAACAATGCAAAACTTCGACAGTTTAAAAGCACGTGTGTGTGTGTGTGTATATATATATATAGAAAAACTTCGACAACTTAAAAGCAAGGGTGTTTTGAAAAAAAAATCAGTTTAATCTTTAGACAGCCGCCCATATTATACGTCAAAGTAGCGAAGTAACAAAACAACACTTCTGATTTCCGAACGACAAAGCACAGTCTTGCAACCTACTTCCCGTTTCGATGTGCTCTGCAAAAATACATACTTAACGAGAACTTTGCGAAACCTTGACGGTACTTTGTGTCGCGCATGCAGAAGACGTGGCCCCCGAGGCATGCCGCAGAACTTTTCCGTCGACGAAGCAGTCCGTGCAGTTACGCCGCCTGGCATGTTTGGCACACCCGCCATGCATCGCAAGACGCGCGGCTGACGCAACGCACCCCCACACCCCTGTCCTGTGGCCGGCATAGCGCTGTCGCCTGACGCACAACACGACTCTCGCAGATATGAGATTCTTCACGACTTCTCACCACGTCTTCCTCTGGCCTCTCCCGCACCCTATCAGCATTCTCGCCTGCCGCGAGGGCAAGAATTTTTACAGCACTTGCAATGAGAATGCCCGCCCGCTGTTTCCTCCATTTCCAGCGAGTTTTCTTCGCCTACGATGATAGCTTTAATGTTGAGGCCGCAGACTCGCCTCAAGGAAACGTTGACCTTCGTATGCTAATACATAAACATTCGCACATGACCTTACAGATCACTGTAGCAGTGCTCAAACAGCACAGCAATCCAATAAATTACAAATGAATAACCAAACAACCAAAATAAAAGGAGAAAACTCCAGGTTCATGATTAGAGCCTCCATATAAATCCTGGCATACAAAAAGGGTCTCTTTAGTGTTGGGGGAAGGGGGAACTCAATTTGCTACTAAATATGATGGTGGCAATACAAATAAAATGCTGCATTTTCAAATTAAAAGTCACTTTCTTAGGTAATGCCATTTGGTCGACAATAAATTACTTAATTTCCATTGAAGTGATGTGAGAGGGTTTTGCGGCCCTTTTACAACGAGGTCTTAAGGGCCGATGAGGGTGAAGTGAGATGAGGGGATGACACAACAACCATGCCCGTGCTAAGATTCGAACCCAGGACCTCTCGCACCGTATAATGGAGCCTAGCCGATTACACTACCGAGACCGGCTGCAGAGTATTGAAACAGCGCCAGAATGGAAGTACTGGAAGTCCATTAACAAGTAATATTCAAGTATATATTATTTGACAGAGTTTAGATCTCTGTTTTAAATTGTAATACACTTAAAATTATACATTAACAATTTCAAACATCATTAGGAGAGGGGCGGAATTTTGATGTTATTGTACACAAATATTTATTTTTCATTGTTTATCCACTTCACAAATACAGATTACGTTTGGTATTTTCTGATCCATATTTGTTTCAGGTTTAAGAATGTGATATCCTGTAATAAGCGGAGTTAGCAGATTTATTTTATTAACTCTCTCAGCATTTGAATAAGTATTTAATTAATACGGGCTTAAAACGGTCATATACAGAAAATCAATTCAGGAAGACATTGAGTTATACAGCAGTAAATTGCCATTCGCAGTAAGACATCATTTACAGACTAAGCCAAGCTTCCTTCACAATCAAAGCATACCGGAGTTATGGTGTACTTTCCTTCAGCACGCAGTTTTTTTAATCGACAAATTATTGAATAACATATTAGTAATAATCAGTATTAATATCCTATAGTAAACCTCCAGAAAACATAAAACAAAGTTAAGTCAGTGCAATGTAATATTGTTATTTACACGTACACTGCACTCCCATCAAGGCGATCCGGGTTCGATTCCCAGCGGAGTCGGTCCCCGGATTTTCGCATGTGGGAATCGTGCCGGACGATGCCGCTGGTCGGCGGTTTTTTTCGGTGATCTCCAGTTTCCCCCGCCCTTTCATTCCGGCACCGCTCCAAACTCACCTCATGTCACTCCTCACCAGAGCTAAAGACCTTGATGTTATGCACTGACCAAAATCTCTCACTCACTCACTCACTCACGTACACTGCAGATAAGAATGTTACGTTTCAACATTTCGGAGTAATTTAAAAAATTCTACGGAATTATCACTAATATTTACGTAATGGTTCCTAAAATTTTCGTTTATAATTAAATGAATCTCTCTCTAACATATATATTTTTTTCTCTCCTGATTTTCGACCAAACAAAAATAACTTAGTGTTTCAAAGTAATATTTGAGGCTGTCGCACCTGTCAGTGGCATATCTGCTATTTTCGGTATTCGCATCTGCCGTACTTTCACAATGTAATATTGAAGTGACCCGTAGTCAACCTTTCAAGACCACGATCACTCACGCGTTGTAGATTGTTAGTATGCATAATTTTTACTCAGAAGCATTGCTTATTGCGATTTAATGCTGTTTGGTCAATGCTAATGCTTTATGCTCGAAATTTTGCTTGTTCTATGATGATGCCGGGCGTACTTGCGGTTTACAATGTTGGCTGTGTCATCTCACACGACCAAACATTATCGCAACATTCGTCATTGAAACTAAACAGCCAGACTGCTGAAAGACAAACATACAGTAAGAGAGACGTGATAAGGAATAAAATGGGACCAGGTAATGTTAGTACGCCACGTCAGCTGTTTCTTCAATACAGCTACTGTGTTTCATCGTTCTTACTTCTGTCTCGGTCTACACTCGTAATTTCACACCAATCAGTTTGACCTTGGGACGCTTTGCGAATTTTCTCGCACACTTCTTTTATCTATCCTTGACTGTGTTGAAATTTCTTATCTCTGCAAAACACACGCGGTTACGAGGACAACATTACGAGGCCTGATTAACTGAAGATAAACCCACGTTTATGTTGGCAGTAAACCACCAGTCTGCTTTGGTATCTCGGAAATCTTTATTACGTGGACTCGCGTTAAATGCCAATGTTTAGCTTTCGTGCACAAATACTATACGTGCATATTCATGGAAAAGATCTGACTTGGTTACAGGATACACATCCACAGACTTGCCAGACATGTGTGAACTCGCGAACACCAATTCAATAAATACACTCACCACGAAACGTTAAACATACCATTAAGAATATATAAAAAGAAAACGCTGTCATTAGAGATGATGGTTTATGGCGGGAAAACTTGACTATTTGCTAGACTTCAACGTACGTTTCAACTTACGAAAAGATGACTGGCTTTCGCTTGTACGTGGAGCTGTTACCTTATTTGACTCAGCCAATAAGAATACCGATATTGTAATATTTGATGCTTGGTACTGATCTGCAGACAGCTACGTTGTGTCAGTGTTTTTAAGATCACGGTGGCACAAATTTTTTTTCGCGATATAACGATATTCCATCATCTCTAGCCATCATATAATGAGTACCATAACAAATCCATCACCCTACTGGCAGTCAGCGGCGTCATTTCAGGTTTTCTTGGAAGGGGGGGGGGGGCAAGTTTCGGCGAAAGTGACCTTATTGCATCTTTATTAATTAAGCATGTATAAATTAGAAACTTTAATAATAAAACTTCAGTTATATGTGCTTAAGTTAGCATTATTTAAATAACAAAATATAAAAAAAAAACATATTTTATACATACAAAATTCTAAATCTGGGGGGGGGGCATTTGCCCCCCCCCCCCACCAAACACCTAAATGACGCCCCTGCTGGTAGTAAAATAGTTGGGCCAAGGGCTAGAGGACACCCTCGACACACTTCTAGGCAGTTAACCAAGCCCTCGTACAGCTGCCAACGGTGTCCGAAATCCACACGATTCCCGCCGGGGACGCAGATGGCGCAGTGGCTAGAGCACTCACCTCCCACTAAGGGGACCCGGGTTCAATTTCCGGCGAGGTCGGTGCCCGCATGTGGGAATCGTGCCGGACGATGCCGCTGGTCGGCGGGTGTTCTCGGAGATCACCCCCCTCCCCCCAACCATACATTACGGCACTGTTGCATACTCACATCATGTCACCCTCCCCAGCGCTATGACCAAAATCTCTTCACTTCACGTCACAATTCCCGTCCAACGCATGACGGCTCAGCCACAAAATGCACACGGGTAATTCCATCCTAGATTTTCCGTCACCATAGCAGTTTGCATTGAACGTCAAAGCGCATTGGTAACAGAGTTTTTTTTCCTGTAAAAAATAACTCGAAATCTATCGCATACCTTGCACAATATAATAAAATAAATAACAATTTGCGAGGACATGAGTGTATTTTCGTATGAATGGATGTTATTTTATTGTTTGTATAAACTAAATTTACTCGTATAACTTAACATTCCCAGCATTCATATTTTGCTAGTAAAATATATGAATTATTAAAGTGATGCACTAATTACTTGAGTACCGAATCAAACATACACAAAAAAATACTTTGCTGAAAAACGAACCTTCCGGGTACAACCCGCAAAGTTTAGAGATTACCGACTTTTCGAAAATACGTTTTTCTTCCTGCAGAGAAGAATAATGTTGCAATATAGCTATGTGCATATAAAGTAAATAATTTCACAGAAAACAAGTCAATTTCGCCAAAAAGATTAATTCAAGAACCACTGCTCCGTTCCACATTATACAAGGTTTAAATCACAGAAAATTTTGAGAAATGTCACATGATGTAACGCATAACATGTAGCACGTAGGCTAACCAGAAATCAGACCATATTGTGATACGTGAAGGATACAGGCTTTCACAATCGATTTGGACTATTCGGCGTTCATAGTCATAACTATGATGTGTAAACATGGTTGTAACAATCTGAAGAAGTTTTAGGGGTAAGGAGTCCTATGATCAAGAGCCGCTTTGTTTACATACGCTGCGGTATTTCTATCCACTTGATTTTCCAGGCTTGTTTCCCCGATCACGCGAATTTGAAAGTAGTCATACCAACATAAACAGTATGGTCGTAATCCAGATTACAAATGGATCGCAGTCAATTCTATCCAACTGCAAGAATGATTTGTTTACTTCAACTTTACTTCTTTATGCAATCAATGACTTGCATTATGACGTTTGATTAAAGTATCCTCCAAGAATAGCCACTTGTCCTCTGGCAGTGCTCAGAACTTCTCAAGATGCAATTCAGAGGACAGACGTCCGTCGACCACTAAACATGCACGGGCCATTGTTACTAGCACGACAACAAAGCCCCTCGCTGAATAAATTAGAAAATAAAAAACCACGTGGTCCAAGCGGCTGAGATGTACCGTTCAACGGCAGTGAGTGAAGTCATCATGTAGCATTAGAATGCGACGTATGTATGATGAGCAACGGAAGGAAGAATCTAACGGGTGTTAGTTCACGTGGGGTAACTTGTTAAATACACGTGTTTCAAACGGTAGTTTCCTTCGCTTGTTTCCTCTATTCTTCTCCCCTTGTTTATTATAGACATTAACTTTTTTGGTTAATTCCTGTAAAAATTTCAGATTTTTGTAAAATACAAAAATGTTTGCTAATGGATTTTAAAACATACCAAATAATAGACCATGACACGTAGTTTCAATGAGATTTTTTTTCATTTCATTATGTTGATTGGTTTTTGATGCTTTAAAAACATGTACATTTTTACTTTGAAGTATGGCATAATAGGAAAGGCTGAGCTATTTTTCTAAGAGGAAAATGTAGGTCCTAGTAACTTCTACAAAGCTAACACTATTTCATACAAATATGAAATTACGATATTTCCCCACTTGAACACCCTTAAAGAACTACGTAACCACTCTCCAATAATACAAGGTGCAGGCCGCTACATTGTTTTAGAAAATACGCTGGCGTGAAAGACTCTCGAGATTTTCCACTAAGTACATCTATAAGGAATAGAAATTTTACATCAGTTTGTAATACGAAAACGAAATTAAATAGAATATGAAGTTTCTTCACTACAAATTCTCTCGGTGTACTATATGTGGAAACTTCCGATTGCTGTACATTGTATCCCTCAGCCGAAAGTACGCAAAATCAATGTTTAACATCTATAGCTTGTTAACTACGCATGTACAGCGGTACATTATTGTCACTATACAGACAGCTGAGCAACAATGTGCAAGAACTACTTTCCCCAGCACTGATAATTTTAAGGCCATGCTCACTTGTTTATACGTTTTATTTTTTAGTAAGATTTATTTTTTACGCCTAGACGAAAGCAGATATCATAACTATGTTTGGCAGTTTTGTTTAGAATCGTCTTCTCTATGTTGGCTGACATTTTCAAGGTAGCAAATAGCCTACTGTGGTTGTAGCTAATTATGTAATTAATGCAATTCTAGTTAATTTACGTTTTAGCCGAAACCGTGTAATTTCTTGTCATGAAAAAGTTATCTATCACGGTAACAACCATTTTAAACCAAACTGCTAATCACATTTTTGGTTTCTGCCCTCTCTGAAGCTCAAAAAATAAATAATGGTCGAAAGAACAGCATAAACAAGAGAGTCTGGCCTTAAGGGCGCGATCACCTCAGTTCTCAACGTCTTTTTTATTTTTATATTTGTTCCAGGTATTTTTTTTTCTTATTTTAGACATAAATTAAGACTAAATCTTCACCTTCGAAAATGGTTGTATCTCTCATAGTTTTCGCGTAATGAGTCGTAAACGTCAAAATTTGCACTTTGCGGTTTTATGTACGCCACTAAAACCAACTGACTAACCAAACCGAAAAAAATCACAGTGTATAACAATGTTGTATGCTATGATTTGACACATATAAAAACAAAAAATACAATATTTTGTATTTAATGAAAAAAGGCTGAATTTTGAAATGAAAATTTAAAAATTTGAACTTTTTTTTAAATACAAAAATGTATTAATTTTTGTTTTAATATATGTCAAATCGTAGACTGAGATAGTCGATGGACGATGGTTCGGAGAGTAGTGTGACATAATTCTAGGGTTCGTATTTAAAACTTCGTAACACAACATAAACAAACTATTACAGTATACTCTGTATACTACAAAGAAACAATTAAACCTGAATAATTCAAATACTTAAACTGGTCCAAACATATTCAAAGATTCACATGTCTAAAAATTTTACTAAGTAAATATAATAGAAATCCAAAGAGAAACGTGTATCAAATATACCCCTGGAAAGATGTTTTGGAATTTAATCGGAATAACCTAATTAAGGGCTCTAATATCATGTTACAGATTTTCAACTGATTTTATTCAAAATTCACTTTATTTAAACGGAACATTAGGTTCAAATTTCAAGTAAATATTTAAAATGCACAAGCATATTTTATTCAGGTACGTTTTAGATAGACAAAAGAACAATATCAGTCCGAGCAGCATTTTATGGTGTAAACGAGTGCTGGGTGTAATTGGGTTGCGGATAAACCGCTCCCTTGTGTACATAGCGATGTTTACGCGGCAGGCCAACACACTGACAAATGGGTCACGGGATGTTGGATCCAGTTTACCGGCGAAGAGAAAACACATAGTGAGTGAGAGCACTTCCGTCAGCCGCCAATTTCCGGCGCTATGGAAAAGTGGGTCCCGTGTCAAGACCACGTGGCCAGCGCATACCGAGCTAGATAGTACAAACGTAGCCGCTCTCGTGTTTTATGTAGAACATGGCGTCGATCGTCGAGCCGGCCTCCGTAGCGTGGTCGATTAGGCGTCGGTCTACTGTGCGAGAGGTCCTGAGTTCCAAACACAGCTCGGGTATGGCTGTTGTGTTGTCCCTTCACGTCACTTCACCCTCGTACGCTCTTAATAGCTCGTTGTCCGTACCCTCTCACCTCACCTCGATCGTCGACATATGTCACATGTCAACAAAAGTTCCGACATGTCACTCGGTCTTGGCGATAACGATAGTCTTGACGATGTCGACATCAGTGTGTCGATCAAGGCCTTCGAAAAGTTGACTTTACACTTGACATCGGTACTCATATGCCTACATCGGTACTCATATGCCTACATCGGTACTCATATGCCTACATCGGTACTCATATGCCTACATCGGTACTCATATCTCAACATTGGCCCTCAAAATACCAATATCGGCAATCTACATGTCGAACTCTACCCTACGACATGTCAAACAGCTTTCCATAATTATATCGACTGATGTCGACAGAATGTGACATACAGCCCTAGTTTACAGTGGGGCAGTGGCAATGAAACCAAGTTGCCTGGTAGCATCATCACACGGAGTACCAGGATAAGTAATGGAAATTGCTGAAGTACACAAAGAACTGTTCAATAAACACTGTTCAGTCTAAACGTCATGGACGCAGCCTGCCGGAGCTTCAAGACACGGCAGAGAAGCGAGCGAGCGCTAGGGATTCTTAAATGTAGTATGTTAGAAAGCTTAAAGGGCGAGTCGAACATACATCAATGCTAAGATATTTAGAATATAAATTCTCACACAGAAATTTGTTACGTTTTATAGCAGCGCAAAACATGAAGGCACCCTACTATTGGCCGTGTGTTAGTGAGAGTGAGGCACGGCACCAAGGGTGATGTATCGCCTCTACGCGTGTGTAGTAGTGCGAGATGGTCTCTGCTGAGAAGCAGAGCGCGTGTGAGTGCAGGAATCCCCCCACAACCTTGACATCTCGCCGGAGAGAGAGACTGCTCCACTTTCACCCGCTCCACGTTGCGTCACTAGGCCGGCCGGTCGTCGCGGCGAGCCGGAAACACACCACCTCTGCGTCTCTCTGACGTCACGACGTCCGTCCGCCGCGAGTGCAGCCTATCACCATCGTGCGTCCACATGACGCCACTAGGGGTGGCCAAACCTCTCCACCAGCTTCTGAATATCAATGATACATTTCATAACTGTCAATTACACTCCTGCTGGTCTCACAACATAACTGTTGTGGACGGCTGTGGTGAGTTAACAAGACGCAAGGACGCATATCACGATATATTATGATAATGGAATGTTACAAAACTTCGTCTCTCAATTGGCCCTAATTTTATAATACGAACTAATTAGCACATTTACCAATTGATTAATGACTAAATGAGCAAATTCCTAACTTTAACTACAGAATAAATATAAAACTTATGATATAATTCGTGCTTTTGGTGGAGAAAAAATCTATATCATATTCAGATGATTAGGGTAAAGTTGGGTGTTCACAAATTTGGTGTGTTTTTTGTGTGTTCGGTATTTTATGACAATTATTTTTCTGTTAAATATATTACAGATGACTATAATATGCTCGCATACGTGACAAATCGTTATATTATAAGGTTTCACATAATGCAATTTCACAGCCACTCACAAACCGTAACAGCTGTCCTCAACTTGATGAGGATAATACAACTCCTCCTACACTAACCAGTCTACGAGCACATATGGGCACACTTGCATTACGAATTTTATGATAATAGAACAAGCAAGTACAACCCTCACTATGTGCGACGATCAAGTACGGCAGTATTTCTAACAAGGCATAGATTTATCAAAAGATTGTTTTTAAAAAATCAGTGTAAAACTCATGTTTGCGTCCTATCTTAGAAACCTAATGCGGTTAAGGCAAGGGATTCGTATTTATGCCGTGTTTTTAAATTTTTTTTAAATCTAAACGATGAACGACATGGTAAAAATACCACATAGACATGTTTCAAGTTGTTTTTACTATGTAGCCTAATTTTTCGAAAGAAGAAAATTATATCTGTGGCTTGGAGTTAAAAAGGCCAATGTCATAGGATACAGGATCTGACATTGGCCTTTTTAGCGCAAAGCGACAGATTGGCTAGTTGATGATTAGGTAAAAGTTTGTATTTTTGCGTTGAAAAGTTAGGTTACATGGTAAAACAAATTTGTAACGAACATATTCTGCGGTTTTATGATATCTAGTCCAGTTTAAGATATAAAAATAATTTCCTTAAAACACTGTGCAAAATAGGAACCGGTGGCCTTAAAGTCCTCTTAAATTAACCAATGTTAAATTCAAATATATACAGTAATTTTCTTATAAACAAAAGAAATTCTCCATACTCTCATCATTTCGTGTACTAATTTCTGAAAATTCGCCCTGTTACGCATAGTGTCTATCAGAGTGTTGTTAACTAAGAAATGTGTGATTCTTATTCATGCAAAGTTCCTCTTATTCACACACTTAAAATAAAATGATTGCACACAGTACGTAAAGCCGGATTGACGCCAAACATGTACGAATACGGTAGAATTTAATGTTATTTCATGCAATACGTTATGAAGGAAAGGCTCGCGTACTTGACAACATCAAACTCAGTTTTATCGGTATAGGCTGTTCACTATAAACCGAGAATTCACCAAGACCTATAATAAATAAGAAATACATTTTATTAGGATCTTGTATGTTAAGCTTTGACAGCAGTGAACATTTTACACTCGTTTTAGATACTTGGAAGTTTTCATATCAAAACTAGTTAAGGTGGCTGCAAAACGGCCGAAAGAAAAAAAATTAAGGCGGCCGCCTGGCTGGCGCTCGAACTGCGTGTAGCGTTTTCGAAGTTACGTTTTTTCTCAGAGACCAATAAACGTACGTTCATAATGCTTATCTACGAAAAGAAAACACACTTCAGACTACTTGTGAGTGTGATTCTCAAGACACAATGCACGTTGGAAGCATTATTTGAAAGACTTCAAAATGGTCTAAAATCAGCTTCTTCACGCAGTTGTTTCTCAAGATATATGTAACGGATTGGTGCGAAATTGATATCTACAAGTACACCGGTGTTTGCTACAGTGAGGCGTTCAATAAAATGATAGGATCACCGCTTAAAGTCTCACTGTAATAACGTTACTGCGGGAACACAGCGCGCGCGTTTACGACTCCGGCCGTAGAGGCGATATCGCAATACATGTGCCGGCCGACATCGTTCGCAGCGCCTCATCGATTTTCCCCTCACAAGACACAAACATACCCTTCACTAGGCTGCCACCTTAAGCAGTGCTCACTTTATCGTGAACAGCCAATACAATGTTTGTTCACGCATGAGCTAGAGTCTGCCACAGCTTGATGGCAAGGTGAGCATGATAACCTCCCACTATTGGGGCGCCATTTGTAGTATTTATCGGCGTCGCAACAAAGGAACCCCTGATTGCCTGTGCACTCTTATCAGCAAGGAGAAACAAGTCCAAGAACACGATGAGAAACTAAAAATTAATGCGATAAAGTACGTGGGTAACAAACAGTACATGTTAACACTATATTCCAAAGTTCGTGTAACTAATATCGGAAGTTAGTACAACGCGATCGTGACAGACACTAGAATCTTGACAACTCATTCCAAAAACGTCGTGAGCTTTATTACAAACACACATTTCCAAAAGTGCTCTTGAGTACGCTTTTTAAAACCAGTATATTTTTTTTTTTTAAATTGCACAACAATTATTTTTGGCAACTGAGGAATTTGTTAGCCTACTGCTGGTTACATCTAAGTCTAATGTGTTGCAAAATCAGTCTACAATGCCTACAAATTACTTCTACGAAAACAGTCTTCGCGGATTCTGTAATACCATTGTAAGTTAAATGTGAAACTTTTCTGGTCACCTTCAATTAGTTGTCGATACACGTATGTTGAAAATAAATGCCATCGGAGCACTGGAGGAGGGAAATAAGTAAAAACACTACAAGAAATGTGAGGTATAGGTGATTCGAAATAAAGTAAACACCCAGAAAATCCCTGATCAATTTATATTTTCTGCCAGATTATATCTTTCCGCCGAATGTAAACATTATTATTGCCTCGTGCTTTTATTTACATAGGGTCGTGCAATGTTTACAACTACATTAAACTGCTCCTATAAATTTTAGCTATAACATCTACTCATTAAATGCACGGGGGCTGAATATAAGATATAATAAAAAGTAACCTTAGTTATAAGTACCTGCGAGTTAACATCTTATAATACTGGTTTCTGTCCATCGACTAATTTATACAACACGCACTATTGCCGTTACGAATCTCGTAAATGCAGGCATATCTGATTTGAATTTATAACTCAAAACCGCCACTGAAAACAGACATGACACACGCAATTCAAAAATTCAAGTTTCGTTCAGTTTTACTGCCACGAACAACGAATCGCACATCAGAAACAATAATTAACGTATTTTCTTAATACATGAAATAAAAAGTATGTTGTTTCTAGGCTGGGAAACGTAAAACATAATTTACAGAATACCGATGGCTTCACATTATTTGGCAATGATATTCTTATTAATTTCCAATACTTTTGAATGTATATATACGCACTACGGACAAAACACACGCAAATGATGCAACTTGGCGGAACGGCGAAAACACGACGAGAACCTAATTCTTGATGCCACCTATCCGTGGAATTTTGAACTGTCTGAAGCGCGGAGCAAGCTGTAACTAGCAACACGATCTGAGGTTGGCGATAGCGTGACATTCTTCTGGCGCCAATTGAGTCTAATTATACTGTAAGTATGAATGTCAATAAGATCATAAATACATATTTTGAAGAATATTAAATACAGAGAGGTCGATTTCATTTGGCATTCTTTCACTAATGTTGTATTCAAATAGGAACATACACGGAACTACATGCGATGAATCACTACGAACCATACAAGCAGTAAAGTAACTCTTGTTAATGGTGACTTATATGCAGTAATGGCTAGTGACTTTTTCCAAAGGTTAAATCTTTAGTGCTCACTTTATCTCGAATGACCTATAAGAGGGTTTTACGGCCCTTTAAAAACGAGGTCTTAAGATCCGTTGAGGGTGAAGTGAGGTGTAGGGACAACGCAATATTTATGTCCGTGCCGGGATTCGAACTCAGGGCCTCTCACACCGAAGGCCGGCGCCTAACCGACTACGCTACGGAGGCCGGCTAGGCTAATGTGGACTTATTAAGAGTACGCCTACAATCATGCACGTGCAGAGAGGAAAACAGCAGCAGTAGCGTTGTGTTACGTGGCATTATGACACGCGAGACCTCTATACACATTGCTATATTTGGGCAGCCAGGCTTGTGCAACTAGTCTTATGAACGTTAGCAGCTGTTGCAATCCATTCGCGCTAAGAAAAGTAATCACACCTATTGTGATTTCCTGGTTATGTGATAAATGAATAAAACATGAGGGTAAGGTTTTCAACAAAGAACTACACGAGAAACCGTAAAAGACTATAAATAATGTTAGGGTATGTGTGTGTGCATATATATATATATATATATATATATATATATATATATATATATATATATATATATATATATATAGGAGAAACTAATGAAACTATTAGTTGTCGAGGTCAAACCAAACTACTGATAACTACACAATGAGACATCGAAGACGTCAGCACTAGCCAGGCTAGTATTGATTACATTCTCTAGTACACAGCCACGGAGAACAGTGACTCCAAGCACACACAATATAATTAGCAGATATATCAATGTGTACAGTCAGATCGCACGCAACTGAAAAGTACGACTGATGTAACAGATATACAAGTATCTCCCATGCGTGTCTGCTATACAACTGTGAAGTACGCACCCTTATACCAATAAATATAACAAAGAAACCATACGTTATATACAGATTATATTTCCCTTAATACTGTTATTGTTATCAATAACGTCGCTAATATAAATGTTAGCCGGACGTGGATTACAAACATATGTCTCCTCACAGACGGTAGAGGATCGGCTATTAAACATTAAAAGGAGTAAAGATAATTACATTTTGGATTCTTCGCTAAATTCTCGCACGAACTGTTATAAAATTATATAAATGACAAAACTACGCTGAGTCAGGATAAAATAAAGAGCAGGTTTTCAAGGTTACGTATAGCCTGTTATAATTAGTGTAAACTTAAAATTAATCTGTTACGAAAACGACTGGTTCTGTACATTAAAAAATTTCAAAATCCCAATTTCAAGTGCTTTTGAAAGATATCAATAAATGGAACTTTAAATACCGCACAACACAAATAATGTCTTCTCATAGATGAATGTGCATAAACTCTGCATATTTTTGACATTTAATTGCTGCTAAAGTTAAGTGACACAACTTAAGAGAGGTAAACTAAAAATCAAGTAATCGCATTTACATCTCAGTAACACAATATTATTTCTTTTATGAGGACATAACGTGTAATAGTTAATAATTAAAAAAATAAAAACATCTTCTCGCATAAATATTGAATACGAAAGTTTTGCGATTAATTGTACTATGACACACCGGCAAACTAAATATTAAGGTATTGAGGTACCACTTTTACATAGAATTATTTTTAAATTACATAATTTTTCACGTATCTGAGACAGACGATCAACAAAACGTTCTGAAACAATGTTCAGAGTGCCTTTTCATGTATTAAAGGAATATGTAGCGTAAGTGAATATACGTTTACGTTTGGAACACTTGTAAAACAGTCAGCACACACATTCCAGAATTCTATACGAACAGGCGGTCCAGCTACAAGGAATTTAAACCAATTATTGTTACAACAATTTTTGTGTAACAATTTGGAAGACATAGGGAAAACAACTGCGCTTCGTAGTTTCGCCCTTTATAATATCTTTTCGTGAAGTTGCATGGGAGCATGTGAAATGCATATTCCAGAATACGTTTATTGACGGAAAATAGTTTGTCCATTTTTAGATAAATATAATCCGAATCGTAGCTCCCATTCGAGATAATGTAACCGAAAAGTTAGTCACTGGCTCGAGTCAAATATCGATAGTGTCAACTGTGCGCGATGGTTATGAATAAGGGGGTCAAAAATACCGCATCGTCAGGAGACATACAAACTGAATCCTCGAGAACGCAGGAACATTTAGGTCGCACAAACAAAAACATAAACAACTGATTAGCACGGGCAGAAAATCAGTTATGACACAGGCCGAACACGAACACTTCGACAGCTGAGTTCAGTGAACCGGGTAAGTATTGTCTCACCACATCGTGGCAGCGCATTACGACACGCGCATGCAACCATTCTTCCTTTGTCAGCTCATTAAGTAGAACTGAGGCCTTCTATGAAAGCCAGGAAGGTCTGGATATGCACCCTAGCAAGTTGATGAGCACAGCAAGCTTTGTATTACGTGACAACTATGTTGTGTCGTAGGCAGAAATAAGGGTGGATTTTCTGCACTCGTGTCAGTACGGAGTACATGTAAACAAAAAGTAAAGCGGTACCCGCCCACTTTCATTATTACTTAACGTTTATAATAAGTAACCAGCAGCTGGAGTTAAATGATATTGCTCAGTCACGTCAAAGGATTTTGCCCATCACCAGCTTATGTGTAACCACCTGTAAGAAATTCCGGGTTTCAATATATATATATATATATATATAATTTTAACAAATCTAACGGCTGCAGCACATTTTTAAAACTATGTGTTATTTATATGAGATACGTACAATATTCGTTCCATACTTCTTTCTTCGATATTTTAAACACTGTGCTTTAAATTTCACTTCGGTGTTGTTTTGGTAATGTTTACAATTTATATTTTTTTTTCAGCACCGATTGGTCAGTTTTGTTTGCTAATAGCAGCGTAGGCTCTGGGTCTCTGGTGGGTACGTGTTTTTCGCCCGTAAATATATAAATAACCCGAGGCCCAATAACATGCGAAGCACATGCTAGCCGTAGTAACGTCGTAAGTCAGGACGTGTACTGTGTTACTGTAGCGTACATGAAGTTTACGATGAAATATGCATACACGCCAGGGACTCAGGAGCTGGCGTGCGGAGAGTACCTTTCTCCGGGAGTTTATTGAGAAGCAGTTCTCGTAACTTATAGAACGCTTTGAAACTCTACTCGGGTAACTGTTTGAACACCTCAAGTTGAAATTTTACCCTGCCCAGGCTAACCTCGTGACTTAACATAACCGCCTTATGTCCATGGATTGACTCTGACGCCGGCCTCCGCAAAGTGGTCGGTAGCATGCCGATCTACGGTTCGAGAGGTCCTGGGTTCGAAACCCAGCACTGATATGGATGTTTGTGTCGTTTACTTAGGTTGATATAGTTTTCTAGACGTCTCTTACTAACCGATTTCATTCCAACTTGGGAAGCTGAAAGTACCCAACTAGCTTCCCCCCTCACACAACCCCCCACCACCCCAATAGCATAGCCACCATGCACAAGTTATCTAGTCGAAACGATCCCTGTCTATTTTCGTTAGAGCTGGAGTGTACTTTAATAAAGCAGCTTTCTAAGCGGCGAGATTGTGAAGTTACCGGCATGCGAGGAAAGTCTCGAGATATGATCGATCAATTTGATAATCTTCAAAGTCCCGACGTGTCTTGGGGAGTGAAGGGGGGGGGGAGGAGAGGATGTGAAGCTGAAGTAACAAGCGCCTCAGTCAGACATCCACGGCACGACGTGCGCTAAGGAAGAGTGAAGGTGCTGATGTGGCGCGCGTGGACCGGAGCACGGCAGTGGCGACTATTTCCTGCTTGCGGCAATGAGAAGATTGCGCAGTTGGGCAGACACACGCACCCACACCCGGGGCCGTTGTCGCGTCCCTCCCTGACTGCCTGGTTGTAGTCTGTTCCTTCTTCCACCGCACTACTATACCAGTCCCTATGCACTGTGTCTACGTCATATCGTGTGGTGCCCAGATAGGTGCCGAGTTCACCAGCAGTCGTATTATACTCCTCTATAATACCCAGTGTTCTTATATAGCAGTCCAGTAACTAGCCACGAGGAGATGGCTGGGGGGGGGGGGGGGGGGGGGGGGGGGGGGGGGAGAGAGAGAGAGAGAGAGAGAGAGAAAGGAAAGAAAGATGTTTCAAGAGGTTTACTAATCATGATATTCCTCTTCCTCATACCACGCGCTTCAAATGCGTTGCAATGTGTTCGTAAATACTGTACGTTTTTATACGAAAATATTCCACATGTGCATACTGTGTTAACGAACGAAAAGAAAATGCACTTCAAACGATGACGGAAAGGTAGTTTTCGAAGCATCACGGAAATTAGAAAAAACCTTTCTAAACATAACTAAAAACATCTTTTCCAACCTGTCGTACCTCAAAACTACTCATGGGATTCGTGTGAAACTACTCTAGAAACATGCAATGGACTTTACTTAAAACTATTCATCAATAAATATATGGGGTCAGCACTAAAAGTGTCAGTTATGCGAGTTATTTACGATTCCACTGCGCGCCGTTTCAGTGTCTTGCGGTAGAGGCGATACCGTACCAGATGAGTCGGATACCATCGCCCTTGGCGTCGTGCCTCACTCACACAAACACACAGCCAGTAGGTCTATCAATATGGTTTCTGTAAAATCAATGCTTGCGCGTAAATACATGTGTCCGTAAATAACTGTCCAGGTAACATACTTTCTTGCAACACTGTAAACATTATTACTTAAGGTTCCTATGTACCTGCGCTTGAAACGCGTTGCAGCGAGTTTCCAGTAATATTTGGAAAAAACATCTCAACGCGCATTACGTTTGTACATCTATGAAAAGAAAACACATTTCAAACAATGTTTCTATCAGTTTAAAAATTAAGATAGCTTATTGGAAACACGATTTTCAAGACTCTCAAAACCGATAAAAACATATTTTTTAAACTGTCGTATCTAGGAAAATTCCAACCGGATTCGAAAAATACAAGAATAGAAATAAGCGCTGGGATTTGAACCATAATATCGCAAATAAAATAATACAGTCACCGCTAAAGTCCCATAGGAAAATGAATAATAGTAAAGCTCTGCGCGCCAACTGCGGGGTTTGCGTGTAGAGGTGATATTGCATTGCATACGCCGACCGACGTCACTCTTAACTCTCCATAGAAAGTAGGTATGGTGTTTCCCGTTCATGAATGGGTGTGTTCTTATACATGTTAGTAAACAGTCAAATATATACTGACGTTACCAGACTTGTATAGTAATAACACTCAACATTTACTCTTTTTACAAGCTGAAGAATGGCATGAGTTCCATACTGTGCAAGTGTTAAAAACATACAATACTATATTTTGGAAGTTTTTCTACAATGTATGAAAGATAAAAACTAGTATCTGTTGACGCCACTTTTTTCTTTCGTGCTATAGCCTGTCACTAGAAATGAAAAAAAAAAAAAAAAAAAATGTCACCTGAAGGCAAATGAAAAAGATACATCGTGGCGCCTGTAGTTCAGTCCTTTGGTTTTTAACACATGGAATAATAACATCTAATTTGCGTGCTATTAGTCTACAATGACCGCGATCTGCTGCGGGCTTTAAGGCCGACTCTTGCTGGCTAACTACTAGCCTCATCGCCTCTATACATAAGGCACAAGACAACTGGCGTCTTGTCTTTTTCTTGGCCAGATATTTTGTACACGAAGAAACGCATGAAAAAAACCGGCTTGTATACTTAAACATTAATTCCTGGCTACGACAATGTTCAGCGGCAAATACAAAGCTGGTGATCACGGAGATGCGACTTTCTTCCTTTCTTCATTTCTATTTCTCTCTTTATCTATCTATCTCTCTGCCACACACACACACACACCCCTTCACATTGACATTAAACATTCCTGTAAATATTTTAAAAGTAAAAAAAAAACTAAAGTTATATAAAGCCCGGATTGAAGAAGCCCACATATTTTATTAGATTAGATTAAAATAGTTTTCTGCCGTTAGTAATGAAACAGTAGCCTCACCCCCATGGCATGAACTAATAGTTAAGACCTGCAATAGCTTCTGTCTATGTTACATAAGAATGACCGGTTACTGTTTTGTGTAATCTTGCTAAGATTCGCACTGAAACAATATGACACATATATCAAATAAATAACACAAAAAAATAATAACCTATTATACGGTTATGCCAGCCAAATTACAATTTCGTATTCCAACTGCACCGGCATCGGTACGGTAGCCCAACTGCAATTTTACATCGATTCTAAAATGCATCGCACAGTAAATTGTTTCTACTGGTTTTGTGATAGTTATATATTTTTTAAGCTTGAACGACAGCAGATATCAAAAATCTGTCCGGCAGATTTGTTTAAAATGGTTTTTGCGGCGATAGATATTTTATTTTTCAAAACAAGAAATTATAAGGCTTCGACTAAAAAGGCAATTAACCAGAATTTCGTTAATTACATAATTAGCTAACAGCAACGAATTTACTGCCTTTAAAAAATCAGCCAACATGGAGAAGACGCTTGTAAGAAAACTGGCCTAACATATTGATGATATTTGCTCTACTTTAGGCGTAAAAAAATTAATATCGCTATAAAAAAGCTGAAACCAGTGAGCATGGCCTTGATACGTACTATTTTCCCAATCACTCGTACAAACACAGATATGTGAGGAGAAACGCCGAGAGGCGACTGAATGGCAATGGGATCGCGTGTCGAGATGTGATGATACGCTCGACGTGCGTGCTAGCGAGCGATGTTGTGCGTGCAGGTCTTGGACAAACCAAGACAGGCGGGAGACGAGAGAGGAGGCAGCAGTAGGCATGCAGTCTGTCTGGCACGCAGGGTTCACGACTGCAGCCTCCCGCAACGAAGTCATCACCCCCACCTCCCCCGCGGCGCGACGGCGCACGTGCGACTGCCACGTGGAGGGCGAACTGGATCCGTCTGCAGACACGCCTCTCTCTGCACTGCACTGCACTTGTCTGAGAGTGTGCAAGTGTTGGCGCGCCACGTCCTGGCAGCTGGACACTCTACTGTCATCAGGGGCGAGGCATTAGGGAGTGAATGGAGGAGGGTGGCGGGGATAGCGCACTATCCTAGCAAATAGGCAGGTCCCTGGGTGGATGTAGTATGCGTGTCTGAAGCGTCAAGTGCGACCACCACACGCATTCGCCCTAACCTCTGTGCGCAAGTCACTCAACTGGCGTGCAATCTTCTTGTCGATAGTACGGTACTTCCTCTCTGAGATATTAAGGCTGTTGGACCCGAAAAATTTTATAGCTAATTATTATCCCTACATATAGGTATCATATAGACTAGCTTTTGTGCCGAAAAGATTAACTTCTAAAATTTCTAGTTTCAGCATTATAGGTTCTCAAAGTTACGATTTTCGACATTTCGTGCCATAGGTTTCTGGAGAACCAGAAGAGATATATTGGTAATTTTTGAGATAACAATAGTACACTATGTAAGCTATCGATTGAAAGTATTTAAAATTTTTGAAAAAAT
>PNEQ01039249.1:72386-85070 GCA_003012365.1 Medauroidea extradentata | reverse complement strand
AATCGTCTCGCGAAGTCTCCTCGCACATCCTCTATGCTCTTCCCAGTATGTGGCCGTTCATGTGCCCGAACACTAGCAACAAGTCGCTCTTCGACACTGTAAGAGCTTGTGTCAGCCATCTGAAACTGGATACATACATTTTATGCTCACCTTCACAGCACTGTAGGGGGGTGACAAGACTTATGGAACACCCTGTACATCAATTTTATTTTTAAATAACACTGTCTTATTTAGAAGGTTTATAAAATATACGTTCTCAGTATAACATTATTTAAATGCTATTTCTTGAAAGTGACATGTGGTGTTTCTCAAATGACTGATTAAATTACTCACGGGATTCATGTGAAACTACTTTAGAATCGTGCAATAGGCTTCGCTTAAAACATTTCACTACTTAAATAAATCAGTCAGGGGAAAGATCTACGATACCACGACACGCCGTTTCAATGTCTTACGATAGAGGCGATACTAGACCTGATTATATGGTCAACATCACCCTTGGCGCCGTTCCTCATTTACACCAACACATATCCAGTAGGCAGGTGACTGATGCAACGAAAATATCAACAATGTCTAAATTATATAAAGGCTTATTCATAATACAAATCCCATGTAAATAAATTCAAATCCAACGTCAACATTCAAGGCAGTATTACACCCATTATATTAAGTTTACGAACAAATTGAAACATAGCTACCATCATTCGAAAGTAATTAAGTCACTCAGGCTCAACCTGTATTTGTACTAGTTTGAAGAATATCGTTTAAACTACTTATACAAGCATTGTGTTGGCTAAAACAAAGTTATAAGTTATTTCTCTCGTGTGGAAAATCTCTCGAGAGAAAAGTTAAAGGGAGGGGAAATTTCACTCAAGTTTATTCACCTTGAATTAATGCCGGGTTAACGAGCCGTGATATAATCGGTCGCTGTGCTGTTCCCGCCGTTAAATGGCGGCAAATATTTAAGCACGTCGACGATTCGCAGGAGCGAGGAAAGTTTACACATAACTGCGCTATGTAAAATATTCAGTACTGATTTATATCAAACTTTCCACCCGAAGAAATTTACATAACAATGTTAGCTACTTTTACGCATGGTTCGGTTAATCAGTCTGGTAGCGTTAATGGCGGGATAAATTGGCTGATGAACCGTAGCAGAATTTCCTCGAAAGGTGAAATCTCTCTTGCAAACAAAGCTGAAGCAATTGAACGTGTAAGATTGGCGTGCTAGCGAAGAAATGTTTGGAGAACAAAGAGACGAAAACGTAAATGAATTCTAGGATTCACTTACAGCCGATAACATATAACTAATGATTAGATAAAATACAGAACACATTATACAAATGGAAATATTATTTATAAGTTTTAAACGTACAGCAGGTAAATGTTGTGAACTGATGTGTTATGTACACATCCTTTGTGTACCTAGTGGGAAACCTTATGTTTTGTCATATGTATATACCATGTTGTACAGACTGTACTCAAACTAACTTATACCATATTGCCACAAGCTAAGCAGTACAATGTATCAGGGAAATATGTAGTACGTATTGTTGAAATCTATGTTTTATTACTATTATTATTATCATTATTATTATCATTATCATTATTTATTAGCCTACCTCTCATGTAACGTGTATCAACAGTAAATCCCTTGTTCATTTATGTACATATTATCATGTTGTACTGATTGTAATATAAATTGACTATACCATACCGCAAACACCTATTCTCCCATTTCAATCCGCCTCTAAAGTAAATTTGTACAGTTTCTGTAGAGAGCTGTGGCTCTTTGAAACATTTAAATAAATAAATAAGTTACAGTGCTGTAGCTGCATACGCAAATAATACAATGTTACCCGTTATTTTAAACCGCATAAGCCGTAGAAGTGTGTACTAAGACAGCGGTTACACGGGACACTGAAGTAGTTCACTTTAAACTTGTTTAAAAATTCGTACTTTTACACGGTGTCTGAAGTAGTTTAGATTGTCGTTACTTTCTACCCAAACTGAACAGGTTGCATTGACGTCTCTTCTATGCTGTGCAGTGATTGGCTCGTTAAACATCAATAAACCATTGCCAGCATAAATAAACCATAATTCATACATATTAATGGTTGTATATGCGTATATAACCATTTACATGTAGGCATTCTTTATTAATTAATTAACACTTATAAGATTATATTTATAATACAAGTATGTATGGAATTCAGAATTATGGGTTTGAATTTCCCGCACTTTTATGTTTAATACATAGTTCTTTCGCATGAGCACTAGTAGTAACACGGATTCAAAAAGACTGCTAGGACTTTAGCTTCTATATATACTATCTCTTATATGGCCATTGCGACAAGATGGCTGACAACAGGAAGTTATGTAACAGCGGCGTAAATAAAATGATTAGGTGAGTTATTAAAGTGTTTTGTAGGTGACTTAAAAGTAAAAGTAATAGCATAATATAATACACGTAACAACAATGTGTAGATAATTATTGTGACAAAACACTATCGATTATGGCTCCAACAATCGAGTGTCATGTAACCGCCCGAACATGTATACTTCAGCAACTATTCAACTTAACGTGTTTAAATATGGCCGCCGGAAACTTTGAGGTGCCGTGTAACCGAGACCTAGATCACTCTAAACGGCCACGAAAAGTTTGTTATCGCGAACACAAAACTTCCGTTTGTATTTTGGTTCTCGCGAATTATTTTCATAACAAAACAATTTTTATTTTCACATTTCAGTTCGACATTCATATATGTGGGTTTTCCGCACAATTCCTTCCGTAAACGGATGTAAAGTACTGCAGTGTAAACACAAATCACGGATTCAACAGGCGAGCACAAATTGTGGTTTTACGAGAGAAGCAGAGAGGGAGGAACGGTGGGTGGGGGAGGGGGAGATTCACTCACGTGACCTAGTTCTGCGAATATTTATCCACATACCGGCGTTTTAGCCCTGCGGCGTCACTTTGTTCTCCCACCGCTGTCGTCGAGGTTACAGAACATCCGCGTGTACAGAAGCAAAACTGCCTCATATGCAGTCCTGCCATAAATACAAAAAATAATAACATGTCAGGATAACTCTTCTACCACGGAGTAAATAATGCTACGAGAAGCGACACGGTAAGCGTTTTTCATTGTTGTTATCGCAACAGCTCTCGGGGCGTACAGGAATATAAACAATGCCACATTAACTCAGCTCATTGATTTATATACCCATTTTCATCACTCTAGACACTGCAATGAGTTTTTTTTAAATACATATTTATAATTGATGAATGCGACGATTTTATACTCAAAATTAGACAGTTGCTAACTCTGTAAAAATCTACATAAACTTTTGAATCGTTATTATTGTAACAGCTCCTGAAGAGTACAGGCAAGTAAACAGTGCCATGTGGAATTTGAGTTATTGGTTCAAACAACGACTTATATTTAGAGATAGACTGTAATTGGTTTGTACATCAATTAATAATTAGAAATGGTAAATACTATGTTACGTGTGAATTTCCTCGCATACTACAAAATAGAATCTACTGAACTGCATTGTAACCAAACATTCACGAGCTCCGACACTATGACAATCCCAAGAGAAAACGAGTACGATAAAAACCACGTTTTTCGCTTCTGTTACTACTGCTTATTTAGTCTGTGCTTCTACCACGCGTCTGAAACAGAACCCTCTGCATAAACAGTATCAAACCAAATACACTAAAATAAAAATGTTAGCTTTAAAAGTCTGATTGGTAACAATTCACACGGTAAATACTTTGTACATTTAGAACAGATTTCTTCACTCTAATCCTGAATCAGTGAGAAATAAACCACTACAAAGATTGGGAAACGACTCGAATAATTCGACCAGCGGCTAAGACAACTGGAGCAGGAGTAAAAGGCAATAAAGTTGCTATAAGGATCAGGTTCCGATGACCCACTGCCGCCTGGGTAAAGGCCTGATTAAAACTGGATCAAAGCGAACACTGATTGGCGAAGACAGCAAGTTTTAACGTCTTCACACCTGAATTATTTTTCTACTTTTCTGACAAAATTGCTGAAAACAATATTTCTAATTTTTACAGAACCCAACAGTTGGCACCAAGTGTAAAACCACAAAGGAGGTGTACAGAACTGTACCCTTAAGATTTTTATTTCAGTTAGTAAAATCTTAATAATTAAATGACCTTGGCTCAGGTCTGACAAGGGTTTTAAATGGAATACTGGCGGAAAGCTGTGTTTAGTAATTATGCTAGCACAGGCACAAAGTCTTCCAGTGGAATCGCAAGAAAAGAAGAGGATATGTGCCGTGCATTGAGTCACTCGTCCGAGTACAGTCCCAATGCGGGTGGAAGGAGGGTGTGCTGGCCTTAGAGGCCAAAAACCTGTCCTACCGGCTATTTCACTTCTGTATTGCTGAATGTTCTTTGGTCCAGTTGTGTGTGCTCGAAAACACGGGTTCATCACCGCGAACATAAATCACAGCGACGCCACGCGGCCAGCCGTGATCCGGGACACAGACACCGCATGCCAGAGCTGGGTGCCACACGACGACGGGAAGTCGGAACAACATCGTGCTGTGATAAATGGCTTCAAGCCAACACACCAGTTACGCCGCGGGCCACACCAGACACTGTGCAACTGCAAGCTGCAACACGTTGATTGAAGGGGCTTGGCAATGAAGCGGGTTCGGACTGGTATACACACATACAAATATTTTGTACTCTATGCTCCCTGCATAATTTGAGGGGGTAAAGTAAGTCACTAATTTGAAAACATTGAGGTTATTGCGTATTGGCTTAATTTATCATGTCCCATGTTTAAAAATAAAGTGAGTTAAGGCCATGCTCTTTACTTACTACACTTTTTGCGATAGTTATTTTTTTTTTACTTAAACGAGAGCAGATATCAAATATATATCAGGAAGCTTTGTTTGAAATAGTTTTTTTCCATGATGGCTAATTGTTTTCAAAGCAAGAAATCCTACGGTTTCAACTAAAAGGCAATTAACTAGAATTTTGTTGATTACATAAGTAGTTAAAACCATAGTATTTACTCACATGAAAAAATCGACCAACATAGAGAAGACGATTTTTAACAAAACTTCCAGGCAGTTTTTTGATATCTGCCCTCGTTTAGGCGTAAAAAAATAATAACGCTAAAAAAGTCGGCTATAAACTAATGCCAGGATTGCATTCGTATTAAGTTAACGTGTTGGATGGTTAGAAAACTATTTTAGTTTTTTAAGAGTTCCTACGCAAAACACTTTATTCTGCAAAACTAAGCAGTCCTGACTTACTTCACTTTCATTCGAACCCCGTTATTTATTTTGTGGCGAACACATCACACGCAGCCCTCTATTTCAGACATTCAACTTTCATACGTTTCAGACTTTCATGCAATGAATTCAGACTTTCATACAGTAACTGACAAAATAAAACTGAAACTCCGTTTTCCAGCAAGTGAACACTACCTACCTTCATGTTAATGCTCCACGGCAGTTTTGATATTTTTATATGTTGTGTATGCATCAAATATTAAGAAACTAACAACCCCACGTATTACTCAGTTACATAAAACAGTCTTTTCGTTACAATTTTTGTTGTAGAGGGACTTTTTTTTTTAAACTGAACCCTTCGAATGACGTGCACATGTATCACGTCACTTTTATACATTCGACTTTCATTAATTTTTTTTTTCAATAACACATGTATAGATGTAGAGGACTGCCTGTGTTACATTCTTGTGACCAAAATTTTCAGTGGTTACAACATGATGTTTTTGTCGATAGCGCAACAAAATATTTTGCCAGGGTCAACAGAATACTTTGTACCTGACAGAAAATTATTATTTTCTGTGTACGTAATTATTATTTGCCAGCGGATAGCATTAGTGACATGGCATTGATGAAAATAATTCAAACTATAGTCAGGTTTAGTGTGCATTTCAATTTATTACACACTTTCCATGCTTCTTGTTTAATTGGGAACCCTATGACGGTGTCTCCGCTGTGCACATTGTTATGATATGACGTGAACAGGCCTTAGCATGCTAGACCCCACCAGCCAAGATCTTCCAAATATTTAACATAAAGTCGACACAATTTTAAAGCAGAACTCCCCACACTTATAACCCAATATTGTGAAATAAACTGCCGCCACGCAGTGCAAGAAAAAGCGCAAATTCAAGTGCAAGTAGTGATATTTATTTGCATCACAGCAGACCGTGAACACTAACAGGAATGGTTTTACGGTATTTCTAATGAGTTACGGGGGCCGCGGTTGCCGAAAGTTCAGACCATTCGCCTCCCACCAAGGCGATTCGGGTTCGATTCCCGACGAGGTCGGTCCTCGGATTTTCGCATTTGGGAATCGTGCCGGACGCTGGTCGGCGGCTCTTCTCGAGATCTCCCGCATCCCCCACCCTTTCATTCCGGTGCCGCTCCAACCTTACCTGAAGACCTCGTTGCTAAGCGCTGACCAAAATCTCTCGCTTACTATAATAAGTTACGAATTTAGTGATTCAAGGCACCGCAATCGCGCAGTATTTGTGGAAAATTCTAAAGCAGATTTGTTTTTAAACTCCACGAACAAAATATATATTCGAACCCCTGACTTCTAATGAGCTACAAACTCGGAAACCAGAAAACGCCGAAGAAAAAGCCTCCGCAAAGGTGTTCGTGATGTTTTGAAGAGTTTTGTGCTACAAAAAATATCAGTTATATAACATCGTTTTAGAATTTCAGTTCATTATTTCTCAAGAATTTTGAGACCAAATTAATTTATTAAGCAACGAATCTTCCTCATGTGAACACTCAATCGATGCAGCAAGTTACAAAGCGAAAGCGAAACGAACTTAAGATAATATGAAAATATAGTAATGTTTTCCAGATACATGTATGTTTACCTACTTGCCCTCATGTCTGCACTGTGGGACGATGTAGCATTGTACTGCAGTAAGATGTCTTGGCAATTATGCAACACACACACCCACGAAATCTTTGTAAGCAAAACACAATTTTATTTTCAATGAACTTCATGTTCTAGGTCGATGTACCGTATAGAAATTTTCAGATGTACTTCGTTTGTAAAATACTGTAGTACTTTCAAAAGCTCTTATATGATGAAAATACTTCTGTCAACTAATAGAGAAAAATTGTTTACTTAAAATGAACATTTAAACAAATAAAGATAATAATAAACTTAATGGCGTAGTTAAATAATGAAATATCAATACAATATTTGTTGAGAAGAGGAGGAAAATTTGGTGAATTTACAACGCTAGTGATGCGTACTCCTAAATTAAGAAAAATATAGTTTTATGTTATTAGAACGATATGAATATCTTGTATTCAAAAAGAACTTACCAAGCAGGTTTAGTCACTATCTCCACGAAGTATGATCGAATTGCCTGCATGCACGATAATAATTTTTAAGAATGTTGGTAGAATTTTAGGCCCAGTATTTTTTTATTAGCAGAAAAATTACATTCCTGTTCGTATGTGCCAGCAATGAGAACGATAAACCAATGACCTTAATATACGACTTCAGTCAGTCATCTTCTAGACATCTTCGATAAGTGCACGTTTTTTCGTTATTTCCGAATTATCCAATATATTTTCATTCATTCTGAAACTATCTGTTTTTCTACATTTGTAAATAAGAACCCTCCTCATGGCGTATCGTTTCCAAATTTTTGTTTAAATCATATTATTTCATTTTTTTTCTTCAATTTCTTGAGATTTTCTGCTCTGTTTTGCTGCTCTTGCAAGGTACAGTTCTTTCATATTCTAAGTTCCTTTTTCCACTGTAATTGTTACTTTAACTTATAGATATCCTTCAGGGTTATAATTCTTCTTATTAATAGACCTATGGGTTCAGGTGATTTTATATATATATATATATATATATATATATATATATATATATATATATATATATAAGCACACATACAAACAAAGCACGTTCAAATTGAACAAATTAAAACATTACTTATTCATAGAAATGCTCAATAACATCCTTGACGGCACATCACCCAGGACGACCTTCATTCTTAGGCAAACAAGGCAGAAAGCTCCCGTAAAGGAGCTGTAATCATATATAAGACGCGGAAAAAAATGTTAAATAACAGTTGGATCTTGCCAAGTTCATTTTTCTAAAAGTTCAAGTATTTTAAACTAGTAAATACAGCGTATGTTTTTGGTCAAATTAAAAAAAAATTTTGCCTTTGTGATCCCGGTTTTTTAAACGAAACGGAGTGTACAAGATTAACTTTGCCACTATCTACGATAGAGTTTTAGATTTTACATTTGAACGAGGAATTTAAGCTCCTCTTTTTTGGACTATGAATCTTTCCCTTTCCCCAGGACTCCATTGAAACAGACTGTGTCCCGTAAATTTTCTTGTTCCCTCCATCAGCGTGGAAACCAATCAGCTCAAATACCCGGCCAGGAGGTTATTTCTGTCTTCAAGATGTAAGCCAATCCTCTTATAAAATATTCGACAACATGGTTCTCGGCAACATTGCCTTCGCTGCAATGAGTTGAATCCTCGGTTGAAAATGTTTTCTTTACGGGGCTATTAACCAAACACTATAGTTGTTTTAGTAATTTTTATATTTGTACGCGATGTAGTTGGTTTTGTAGACATACATTGTGACAATTTTTTTACTTTAATGTAAACTTTTTAGCTTTAATAGTTTTCGTATGTTGACTTGTCAAATTACAAATTTGCGTGAATGTCAAAATATATAAAATTAAAACATACAAATGTATGTATTAAAGGAAAATCGACTGACTCAGTCTTTAAATGATAAATTCGCACTGAATAACGGTGTGACAGAAAGACTTAGGATGGTTGGCAGCTAAACTACATGCTTACAGTCTTAAAGTCCTGCAGTTGTTTTTTTTTTTTTTGTTATTTTTTTATTATCCTTAGCACGAGGAATTAAAATGTTATAAATGATCCAAGTCGTACAAATTATTCTATTTTAAAATATCTCTGTTTTAAATCTGATCTAATAAATGTACTGCTGATAAAATTTTTCCTAGGCATAACGTGTGCACTAAAAAAATTAACTATAGAACTTTCACAGAATAAAATAGTTTGTTAATTTGCCACATGCGTGTATAGGAGATCTAAGAATGTAGGTATGGTAGAATTGTTTCATAGACATTCATGGTAGCTCTCCTAAACGTTTTATAAATATGTCACATGTATACTGAAGTTACCAGACTTGTATTGTAACGAATGTAAAATTTTGCATATTTACAAGTCGGAAGTATGTAAACTGTCCCGTACTGCGTTTAGGTTAATTACTTCCTAATAATTTTAGGAAGTTTTTTTACAGTGTATTTAAAATTTCATTCCTCAAAAGGTCCTCCCTAGATAGGCTATGTTTGTGTGTGAGACAGAAGCGGTAAGGTTGCTACTAATCGACTTATGTAATACATTATCGCCTCTCCGTGCAAGCCACTCAGATGGCGTGCAGTGCTTTACTGTTATCCTTTTTCCTACGGGACTTTAAGCGGTGACGACAATATTTTCTTTATAGGCAACGTAGTTCAAAGTGTTTCTATAGTTATGTTTTTCGAATGCGATTGTCAATTCTCCAGATCTGGCAGTCTAAAAAGGCCAATTTTGACCGTTCCAGGTGGCCAGAAATTATCGTTTCTATTAAACGTGCCGAATTTTTAAAACTATAGTGACATAGTTGGAAGTGTGTTTTTTTTATTTTCGTAGGTATACAAATATAATGTACGTTAAATAGTTTCGTCAAATAGAGAATAGTCGTAACTCGTTGCAACGCATTTGAAGGGTAGGTAGGGCATGATAGATAAATTAGTGCTGAATTCTTCATTTGAAATCTACACTTTTTGAAAGTATATATATATATATATATATATATAGAAAACTACAATACAACAATCCTTGATAATTACGTTTATCAACTTTATGAACAAACATTTACACGAAATTATGCATTTGTCAAGCGTGATTCCTTGCGCCGAAATTAATTTTACAAGATTTAGACGTCAGAGATTGTTCTTCAGATAAATGTTAATCGAGAAAAACGTTTTCTCAGAAAGTTGGCAAAAAATATTGTCTAGGATTAATGTTTATTTTATTTTTGCAAATTGGCTTCGAGAAACCTACAATTCTGAACTGTTACTTTTAGCGCTGAATTATCTACCACGCACTCTTAATTTTATAAAATATTCCACACGTGTCGGATGCGACGTGATATGCATGCGACATTGTATATTCATTGTTTACTCAAGTAGGAAAACATTCCTAAAAACATTGCTGAAAAACACTTATGAAATATGGATATATGACTATTTGCGCATTGAGAGAAAGGGTTATCGTAATAAAACAAAATCTACTTGCGCCAAATTATATTTCCTGTAATGCCATTTAAATATTTTTATTGTAAAAACCTTGATATATTGTTGTGTTATTAGGTTTATTACATAACTTTAATACTTATTTGTGTAAACTTAACATTCCTCTGGCTGTACATAGTGTTTCTGTCCGTATCATAAGTAAATAGTGAGGGTACACCAACCATTAAGCATGGGAAATTTGTGATTTGAATTTGTTTATTGCCAGTCACGGTCAGACTAAGCGGTATAATGTTCATCTCATCCTTACGTGTAGTATGCGCGTCATCAAAAGCATGGAATTCACGCTAATACAACTGTTTTTAATTTACGCCTTTTTTATTTCGTCTAACATACAAATCGTTTTATCGGGACAGTTTGAACCTAAAGGAGCATACTTAACACAAATAATGCAATTATTCTTTAATCACAGAGAAAATAACTTGTGAAGATAATTGTGAAAAAAGTACAATTTTCCTTGAAAGAGAATGGAGGTTAAACAGGCAATTAAAAACACCCACAATTTGATTTGGGAATGATTTGCGAGTGATTTAAAGATATTTTTATATGACATTGCATTTACAAAGTGTCTTAATATTAGTTTTCACACACTTTATTAAGTTTCCGTAAACTTGTGGTGGTTCATATAGCACCAGTGCCTTAGTTAATGTATATAAACATAAAATAGTCGAATTACATTAAAAAATTACTTTAAAACTTGTATTTCTTTTAGTTACTGAGACATTGAATTACCTTTTGCTTTGCGGCTCCAACAATCTGGGAAGAAATCCAGTCAAATTTACTTTCAGAACTATTTAGAGGGACGAACAGGGGTGTATTTTTTTGTTTCCAAAGTTTCCAATTAACGGTCATCCAAATATGAATTACACATGCCAGAATAACAGGAGATACCCAATAATTATTAGTCTGAGACTTGGTAAAAATCTATCGAAGTGGATGGTCAGGAAATTGAACTTGCTCCCGCTTAATTAAACACTTTTCAGCAGGAATTTTGACGGTTACGAAGAACATTGGCGTGGGAGAACTGCACGCGAACGTTTGCACCACGGCGTTAGAGTCCCGAAAAAAAAAAAAAAAAAAAAAACCACAAAGGCGGCTCGGAGTCATGCGATCGAATGAACTTTCAGTCGAGAGATCGATAACAAACTGCCAGACTTGGCAGACTTCTTGACGCTGACTTGACGTTAGTCGAACATAAACGTCGCCAGTTCTCGGAAGTAGCGTCAACCGTCCAATGACCCTGTCATGAATGTTGACCACACTGTCAACGTGAAGAACCTACTTTTATCTGATCAAGGCTGTCACTGAAACTGACAGGCGGCACTACCGAATATACTAGTAGGAACAGAAGCAACAAGACGTGTTTTTTATGATGCCGTCGAAATGAATATTGTAACTGCAGTGCAATTAGACTTCATAGTTTGCTAGATGTTGCCCGCGATATTTATTCCCGTAGTTTCCAGTTAAAACCATTATCCATATATTCTACTAACTTTACGATAGTTATTTTTTAAATCCCAAACGAGAGTAGACGTCGAAAAACTGTTGCACAGTTTTGTTAATAACAGTGTCGAGTACGTAAACTAATTTTTTTCAAGACAAAATACCTAACGGTCTCCGCTAATTAGTCAATTAAGTAAATTCTCATTAATGATCTAATTAGTAGAGACATGCAAAATTCGCGTTATCGTTTGGTAGCAGACTAAACTTCACTTTCCTATACATAACAGAGCATAATCTACGATTCAATTGACCACGAACTTTTATGTACGTGCGTTACGTCTTTACAGAGATTGGCCTCTCTACCGTGTAAGCGTTCTCCGCGGCAAGTCACGACAATATCGGCCAGCGGGAGACGTCGAACGAGCCTATAGTCACTAGGAGTCTAGTTAGCTGTCAGAAAATAACGCGAATTTTGCATGTCTCTACTAATTAGCCAAATCTATATTTACTTTTTTGTCTGGATAAAATTATACTACACAGTAAAAACTATTTTTAACAAAACTGAGCGACACTTTTTCGGTATCTGCTCTCGTTAAAGAGTAGGGAAATAATTATCGTGAAACAAGTCTATATGATGGATCATTAGAGACATGAACTTTTCGCGAAAAGAATTTTGCCCCACTTTGTTCCAGTACCTTATGTGCATGTCTGCAGTTCTGCTTCATAGATATTGGCAGCGTGCCTTTGAACTGTGACGTTTCTCATTTGACTGTACCAATCACAATAAGGTTACTGTAACACCACACGTCTGTGATTTGCGTGTAAAACCCCACGACA
>PNEQ01039249.1:17334-72286 GCA_003012365.1 Medauroidea extradentata | reverse complement strand
ATCATGCATGGCCTTTAAAAAAAGCGATAGTATATTTAGTACGAGTACTCAACTACATTAAAAATTAAAAAAAAATTGAAAAATAAAAAAAATGATTTTGATACAAACATTTTGGTTCTTAAAATATAATGAAAGTAATAATAATAATACTGATAATTAGGGCCCGGTAGTTTTCGCGAAAAGATTTTTGCCCCACATTGCTTCAGTGTCTTACGTGTACACCTGCAGCTCAACTTCATTATAATTGGCAGAGTGCTTTTGTGCAGAGTCATTATTCATTTGACTGTGCCAATCAGCACATGGATAACTGTGACACAACTCGTCTGTGATTTGCGGGTTTAACCTCAAGACGCTGCGTTACGGCATCCAATCACTGACCACAAAGCAGAGATGCAGGTGTGCACGTAAGGCACTGAAACAAAGTACTTCAAAAATCTTTTCGCGAAAACTACCGGGCCCTACTGATAATATAAAGTGATAAATTAAGACACAATTTTTTTAATTGCAAAAAATCTAAAAAGTTTTTTTTTTAAATCCTAATTGGTGCAAAATGATGTTAAGGGTCTTTAACGGACGTTTTATCATCATTTTGCTGAAGAAAATGTTCTCACTAATTCTTGATACCCCTACCTGCCTCTCGCCCTGCTCCGTTTTGCCCTCAACACCTCTTAAATTTAAATTGTTTTCATAAACCTTCACAGGATCACACACAACACCTCACAAAAGTTTCCACCGCAATTTAACTAGTAGTATAGGCACGAATATGTTACAGACAGACATTCATTTTTATTAAAACATAGAGGTGTGCAAGCCTATCCCAAAGTTATAATTTACTGTTTTGTGAACGTATTAATAGTAGAAACTATTCTAACTGTACAATAGAAATAATTTTCACGGAATGTTTAAACATTAAGCTATATAAGTACAGGTTTATGTTAAAAAAATTTTTTAGTCTAGTTTTTAAGGCATTTTTCTGTTTCAACGATATTTTTAAAAAATGTGAAAAACTTTACCTGTGTTGTAAAAATTTGTGTTTTTAAGTACGAATAGGTGGTTATTTTAATTTCAAAGCTAAATATGTCATTTAACTGGTGTTGGAGAGAGGCTCTTATGACATTTTAACAACAAGGTTGGTGAGGTTAAGGTGAAGGGACAGCAGAACATCCATGCCCGAGCTAGGATTCTAACCCAGGACTTCTCGCACCGTAGACCGGAGCCTTACCAACTACACTACGAAGGTCGACTGCAGTTAAGTGATTTGGCAAGTAATCACTACAGGTACAAACAGAAACTGCATGATTAAATTATTTTATAAACAGGAAATTACATTTTACTGTGTGTCAATTAATGCTTCGATCTTTAGTTTTGCAGTGGTTTAAAAAAAAATTAACGCAACTTAATACATGTATCAAAAATTCATTACGTCAGTTTTAACACTCACATATCATCGTTTGTATTTGAATTTTTCTGTTGTAATACACCACACGGTTTTTAGATTTTTGCCCCTGAAATATTTTGTTGTCAAAATAAGCCATGAAGCAAAATAATTTTTTACTAGCAAACGATACATTATTTAAAAAAACGCTCTGGCAAAATTGTATATCGTATGACTGTACACAGTCTCAAATTTTTCAAAGCATTTGGTTAAATAATATTCGAGTTATTTGCAATTATTTGAAATAAATGAAAGATCAAGGCCTTCCGCAGCGTATAGTATTGCTATACTATTTATAGTGATTTATTTCCGTGTATAGTTTCTTATTTCATCACACGATAAAACAAACTCTGACAATTGATGATGTATAATATTTTTCACCAAAATTAAAATAGAACACGTCTGTGGTTGTATAATAAATATTGTAAATGTTTATTGTGACTGTTTAAATGTCCTTAAAAAATCACACTTAATTTTGGGATGCCTATACACTCAAATAAGCTGAGATGCTCTCTACTGCGAACAACACAGCCCCACAACGGAATCCTTGTCCGGTTGTATAACCATACAAAAATTAATAAATCGATGCTTAGCGGAAAAACATTCGTCGAAAAAATAAAATCCGACGACAGTGCGCATTCTATGGTTTAATTTTCAGACTTCCTATATATGTATGTATTCAACGATGTAGCTGTTAGCTTAGTAACAGAAAATTGTTTTTTCGATGGTTTAAAAAGCACAAATATAAATACTAACTACAAAAGTGAATGTTAGTCACAGTAAAGTACGCAATTCTGAAACAGCCTAGTCAAAGACAATAAGTAGAAATTTTATTGGAAAGTGCCCTCAGACCTTAAAGTTGTACACTGTGTGTACTTTTACCGCTTTGTTTACATTAGCATATGGCGGATATATACAAATTTTGAGAAAGAAAAAAGTAACCAGGGTTTCAAAAGAGCAAAAAAAAAAAAAAAAAAAAAAGACAAACAGTTTTGTTGTACAGTACTATATTGTAAAATTGAATTCCACTTCTTTGGAAGAAACATTTTTAGGTGTAGAGATTCAAAAATGCAGGTTTACATAGGTAGAAAATAAAACGTTTTTTTTTTTTTTTTTTTTTTTTTTTGCTTTACAGTTCATGGTACGTGGCGCAGAGTGCCAAGCGAGCGCGCAATGAATCATGTTACTGTGGGACGCCATCGCAACGAGTATATGGCAGCTACATACCACACGAGTCGTATTTATTTAGACGGTACGCACTGTCCAATGTAGCGTTCCACAGCAACACGATCCTCGTCTGCGCATAGCGCACTCTGTGGTACAGATCTGTGTTCATATAAAACAGTTTATTCGCTCCTCTAAATTATTGGGATGCTCCACCGAAATATTGACACGCAAATTTGCAACAACCTGTACATGTGTGATGATATATTACTATTAGTCTCGTAGAGAAAACCTAATCTCGTGTCTATGGTGTACGCATACACGAAATATTTGCCTTCAGCAGCATTGTCAAATATTTCTTTTTATGAAAGCTAATTATAACATATATTTCTGAAGCGGTTAAGGAGTTGTAAATTATCATATCACTAAAAAAACAAAGATATTCGTCACTAAGGACAGGGAAGAGAATACACTTGGGGAAGCATTGTTATTTCAACTATTTGACACTGTGTATATTTATCTCGCTAACGGCGCAGAAAAAAATAGTATTGGATATCCTGACGTGCTTGCGTTGAAGTAAGTATGTTTTGTTTGTAATGACATCAACAGAAATACTTTAGTTACCAGCGTAATTTATCTAGCATGATACTAATCACTGTGTAAGTAAAGTTACATTACTTTGGTAACTAAACCAAAGCTTTGATATAATTCTCAAACGAAATGTATGAAAAAATTCTCAACTGAGTATGTTTATAAATTCTTTATGAAATATGGAAACCTGAGGTAAAAAAGCTGTCTGAAAATCACGTGTACTGTACTAGTAAAGCCAATTAATTTTATACTTACCCACAACACGCCTGACTTGATAAAGTTCTTGACAATATATTATTTCATATTTTAAACAAGTCTAATAAACCATAATGAGTCAAAATATTTTATAGCTTATGTTTATTCAAACCGAGCGAGATGTCACAGTGGTAAAAGACTGGTGTAAGAGAGTGACGCTATTTAACTGCTGAGTGTTGTAAATGAGAAAATGTAGTGTATCTGGGTGTGGTTGACATAAACAGTAAATGTCTGGTTTGTCTATTCACATACGTTTTGTCTTATAAATCCTATAGGAGACGCTTAACGGATAGTAAGAGATAATTGATTGGCGTGCATAGGAACAACACAGAAGACTAGACTAAAACATGAAGTACGACATGCAAACAAGAAAAGTGTTAAACAGTGTTTTTTTTTTCAAAACAAAATTAAATGAATATAACTTACTACCTCCTCACTCGAAAAATGCAACCATTACGTCAATATAAAAATTAAATGTGTTGTGTCCTCGCAGAAGTTTACTGAAAAAATATATATTTTTCATGTTTGCACATGGCTATTCAGGTTTTTTTTTTCGGGATATATAGGCTCTCTTTAAGCTCGTGACACTGGGTGATCTGTAGTTATATATGAGTAGATTATTTTGCTGTGTCGCTGGTACAAATTGGTTAAGGTGTCTTGCACATAAAAGTTCACAATATAATTAATATGCCTTTACTAGAAAACAAAGATATTACACGAGTTCTAAAATTTTCTTGCAAAATCAGTTAAGTTTGTTCAAAATTTAGGACAGAAGCGTAGAAAAATAATATTAGGTAACAGTTATAGGATGGCTTGGGGAGAAGAAGGAACCTTAGGTAGTTGATACTTCGTCGGCTTCACGTTCACTCCAAAGATAACATATCACAAATAATACCTCCTCTAAAAACGGTAATCACTTAATGCTTTCCCTAGCGTATAACTCTCTCCCAATAGAGTTTCTATTAGTTACAATGGCGACAAATACGATAAATGCCCCTGGTCTACCATGGAAGTCTGCCGTAACATCTTTCTGTCTTGGCAGTTATAAAAAAAGGCTCACGTCGGGACGCTCAAGGTTAAAAAAACCCGCACAAATCCTTGATCTAACACGAATGATATGTGCCGACAACGAGTTGTGAAACCTCAACTGATCCGATGAATGCATAGCATACTCGGGCTGAAAACACGAATGCCATTACTTGAGTTACGCGCAAATACCATTACAATCAAATATTAATTCCGAAATTATCGAAACTTATGTACATAATAGTGAACATTAATATAAAAGTCGAAATTGAAATTGCTTAAATTGCTGAAACAGGACTAAAATCGATAAGAAACTATGTTAGTAACAACTGTCCAATAACATAAACATCTAACATACGATTCAGTCAATAAATGTAATTAGCATTTAACACAATTAGATAATTCTATATCTGTAAGATGTAGGTTTGCTCCCTCAGTCACAGGCATTAAAACTTTAAAACCTGGTCATGTTAATTTAATCATTTTAATCTTATTTGTATTTTGTTGAATTATAGCCGATTAAATTCCTTTTGATTTGTAAGTGTTAATGTCATTTTTTTGTTTATATTTTATAATGAATTCTCAGTACGTAAATAATACTGCAGTTTAGTGCAGCACGAGAGGACACTCAAGAGTGATTTGAGCAAGGCGTAACGAACATTTTAAGTGCAACAGAGATTTGCATACACTATGCCGGAAGTGCAGTTGGCAAAGAATAAGCACGGACGCGACTTTCGAATGGAACTATTCAATGAACTGTGATGTCGAGTGGGCGTGTGTGAGACACCGAGCTGCCCCGGGTCGAGGTCCTGCGTCTTTCGATTCTCACTGAAGGAAGGAAGGATGTCCCGCTGGCCAATCCCGCAAGTCTGCTGAGATCCTGTCATGTCGCATCGGGAGGTTTCGAGACGAAGAGTTCCCGGTAAAACCTCCATATCAGTAGGTTAGCGTCCTGTCACCGCATTTCCCGAACAGAACAGTTCAGCATAATATCTTGTATAATTTAAATTGCTTCGTAATGATATAATTGACTCACGGCGACTCCTGAATTTTAAAATGTCTATCGGAATATAGTTAGTCGGTGCAAGTTGTAAGTGAATGGATAGACGTAACTGTGAAGTTAATTTTCCGTATGTGGGTGCCAACCGTTCGTTTGACGACCGCTTGCACATTGCTACATTTGAACATAACAATAATTTATTATTCCTGATTTTCACTGCTGTTCCTAAATAGTATTCGAGAGCATTCACTACTTATTTTTCTCAGTAATATATTTCTAGTGTGTTTATTAGAACGACCAGTAAATTTAATGTGAACGCATAAATTAAACTATTTTTTTTATGTTCGACAGAGATTCTTGTGTTCCTGTTGTCCCTATATAAATTTGGCTCAACATCCATTGTCACAAAAAAAATTTAATAATGGTAATGGTGTATTATAACATATAACATACGATTCAGTCAAGACATGAAATTAGCATTAAACTAAATTAGATCATTAGTGAAGTTACTATTACATTAGACTCGCATTTGAAAAAAAAAAAAAAAAAAAATCTGGGTTCGACATCAGTCCGACCAACCTGATTTCGGTATTCCACATGGTTTTTCGGAATCCCTCCGGGTAAGTTGTTGGATCGTCTCCAACTGCTGGCAATGGTCCATACTTCCTGAGTTTCCTGTCTGATCTAGTGGTTCCATTTCTCATGACCTCGCTGTCGACGAGACGTTACGGTGGTAGTCTGTGTGAACGTATATTGCGTGTTCTAGGCCTAGAAGAGAGGAACCTGTAAGGGCGAGACAGTACGTGCATTCGGCCTCATCTTAGCCTCTAGGCGCAAGTCACTGAACTGACGTGCAGTCTTATCACTGACAACGAACCTATGTGAGACTTTCAGCGGCGACCCTATCATTGAATGACGTATCGTTACTAGAGATGATGGTTAGAGATGATGGTTTATCGCGGGAAAACTTAACTGTTTGTTGGGTTGCAACGTACGTTCAGCTTATGAAAAAATGACTGGCTTTCGCTTGTGCGTAGGGCTGTTGCCCTATTTGACTAAGCCAATAAGAATCCCGCTCTTGTAATATTTGCTGCCTATTATTGGTCTGCAGACTGCTACGTAATGTCGGTGTTTTAAAGGCTATATTGGCACAAATAAATTTCGCGATATGCCATCATCTCTAATGATGGTATATCGCAAAAATGTTTTATGTCAACATACCCTTGAAAGCACTGTACTTTCTTGTGACATGTACTATTGGTAGAGACACTGGAAAATCGCGAAAATGTTTAAAATAGTCTCCAATAAACTGTATTATATTAGCCGTGACACGTGTGAACAGTTTTGGGACACATCACGCACGCTGTGTGTCTAAGCTGTGCAGTTCTAACTGGGCCCGTTGTAGAGAGTAAACATGCTACAAATAAACGATAGCCAATGTTGATACAAAACATTCAGTGTTATATACATCACGTTGAAGCCTAGCAAACAGTCAACTATTCTCGCGATTTTCCAGTGTCTCTAACTATTGGGTGAAATACGTCTGACACAATGTAGCTGTTTGCAGACCAATAATAGACATCAAGTATTACGATAGCGGGATTACTATTAGCTGAGTCAAATAGGGTAACAACTCCGAGTACAAGCGAAAGCCAGTAATCTTTTCGTAAGACGAACGAGCGTTGGAACCCAGCAAACAGACAAGTTTTCCCGCTATAAATCATCATCTCTTATCATTACAGGAAAAATAAATTGTATACAAATATACATTTTATATATTCTCCGCAAAGATCAACGTACCTAAAAAAAGATTGAAAAAACTCCCATTTTCACCATTTTCGGCCGATATAAAACATGCTTTAATGAGTACTGGTGAACGTGAAATGGGTATATCACGTGTAACGTTCACTAAATGCTATTTCTAAGCAGAGATCGTCCCCATACGATGAGCAGTATTCTGGTAACCTGGTAACGGCTGAAGCTCTGCACGCCTCTCAGCTACCTGAACAGGCAGCCCCTTTAAGGTTGGACATCACAAGCCAAGTTATAATTAGAGATGATGGTTTATCGCGGGAAAAGTTGACTGTTTGATGGATTTCAATACACGTCCAGCTTACCAGAAGATTACTGGCTTTAGCTTGTACGTGGAGCTGTTGGCCTATTTGACTGATCCAATAAGAATCCCGATATTGTAATATTTGATGTCTGCAGACAGCTACGTTGTGTCAGTGTTTTCAAGGCTATCTTGGCACAAAACATTTTCGCGATATACCATCATCTCTAGTTATTATTACTGTTCTTTATTGTTTGGTTGTTTAGAAACAAACGTTAAAAAATGTATTAGTGTTACATGTCATGCTGGTTGGCTGGCGGCTGTGTCGAAACACCCTATGAGCTAGCCCATGAATCACGAACCAGACGACCTCGTGATGGAAAATCCCCGACCTGCGTCACAGAAACCAGTTTCAAGTGCCCTTGAACCCTGTGCGGCCGGCCTACGAGGCTCCAGACACGCCTGAAGCATGATGTAATGTCTATTTTTAGACCCCTGAAATTCGGTGATCCCCCGACTTGTGGTCTGGGTATAAATACTCTGGACGGTCGATTCGGGGAGAGTTCGCTATTGGTCCTGCTAGAAGAAGGTGCTTAGCTTGTGAAGAGAGACTGGTTAAGACATCTGGATGATGTCAGAGTCTGCTGTGATGCTGCAGGCACGTACCTTCGGAGCAGTATTGGGCAAAACAAGAGGACTGCTGCTACTGGTAGATGGGTCAAAAGGAGGTGCGCGACGGGAGTCGAATCGAAGACCATAAGAGTGAAGACAGTGGGGCACTCGGGGTGCTGCGCAGCACATGGCGAGTCATCTCCACTTCGGACTGTTAATGTTGTACATTGTCACTATTTGAGAGACTGTTAAATTGATACATGATTGAACTTTTATTGAAATTTGTTGTCTTCAATTAATTAATGGTAAACATGTTGCTCTTTAATTGTTAAAGTTAATTAACGTTTCTGTGGCGCAGTAGTAATTGTGTGCATAATAAGAGTGCTGTGAAAGCCACAGTTGATTGCTGTTTTGTGTGTTTTTGTAAGCTTTGTGAGCTAGAAAATGAAGAACTTAATTAAACCCTTTTTAATTTATAATTATAAGTCCTCTATATCAAAGTGCTCAGAGAATTGTCCACGTATAATTTTCCAAGAAGTAACATTATTATTTCGCTCTAGAAGAATGTATTATCTTCCTATAAACCCGTTACATCGTACTAGTGTTGATGACGCAATCATATACTATTTTTATAGTATGAATATGCTATCGCTTTTTCAGAAGTATGTAAAATTTCGTGACTTATACAGAAGGTATTTGTACAAGACTAAACCGCAATTATAATAATTATTGTAATTTTTATTATATTTTTTGTAATTTCAATTAAAATATTGTCATGGTTTATAATTGAGAAATTCAACAAATGGTGTAAGACGCCGCCTTCAGTGTTTGGGCCTGAGTTTCTCGGCTGTCTAGAGAATTATTTTTTAAATCCGGACAAGAGCCGTTAACGTTAAATTACTCTGTAACTTTCTTGCAAATTGGTTTTACTATGTGATGTAATTTTTTTCGGGACAGGTGGTAAAAATATTTTAGGTAAGTTATCAATTAAAAGAAAACTTCGTCAACTAACTATCTTGCTTTACCTTGTCTCAACAAAATCAGAGTACCTAGTTAAAACCAGTTACAGAGAGATTTTACTTTATCAGATCCTGTTTATGTTTAAAAAAAAATTATCGTCAAACACATACAAACGCGTGCCCAAGCCCGTAGGGTTTGATTACGAGCAAATTTTTATTCAAACAGTGATTTTAAATAAACTAACATGTAGGTATAGCTGCGGGGCGGGAGTAACCTGGATATGCACTCATGAGCTATTTTTCCACCGTAGTTCGCTCTCACTTTTCACCGATATCGCTGGTTCAGTGTTGCGCCCCTGGCGAGTTTCGTTGACATGCAATATCGATCTGATACAGGTATGTACCGACTACCCTGAACATGGCCGGGGCATACTGGGCTAGGCGACGCCCGCTTATACGTCAACAACACATCATGACTCGCCTCTAACAATTAGAGATGATGGTATATCGCGAAAACTGTTTGTGCCAACATACCCGTGAAAACTTTCTAGTTTCTTGCAGCATTTATAATTCGGTGATAAACAACTGACTCAACGTAGCTATGTGTAGACAAATAGCAGTCATCAAATATTACAATATCGGGATTCTTACTGGCTCAGTCAAATAGGGCAACAGCTCCACGTACAAGCGAAAGCCAGTAATATTCTGGTAAGATGAACGTGCGTTGAACCCAGCAAACAGTCAAGTTTTCCCACAATAAACCATCATCTCAAACGATAACCGTTCGATTTTTGTATCTGCCATTCAGACGGGAATGTCTGTGTTTAAAGATTGCTGTTATTACTGTAGTACGAAATAAAAGATTGTTCACAATTAACTGGATTAGATAAATTATTCATCAATGTTTTTTCTAAACACTAAAGTAAACTTATGATGACATATTTTCTGGTCAAGTGCATTCCAAGTAGTCGCAACAGCCATAAAAATGACTTGGAATAAGTTCTGGTACTCAACCATCAAACCTCAATCACTGGTCTCGGTTGGGAATTGGCTGAGGGCAGCGACGTATCCTCCTCACTTTTTCCCCCAGCTACCCTTCACTTTTCCAGCCACAACAAAAAAAACCTCCCTCACTATCCCCCCTCGCACTCTGTCATCTCCCGAGAGTCCCTGCGATCACGCAGTGGACGGCTGGTCGATGGCCACAATGCTCAATTTCCCGCTGGCGGCCACGTGCCACCACTTCCGGTCCCGACACTCGGGCGCCCAGACCACGCCGACCTGTCATTTCCTCTATGCGCAGTCACTCCTCGCCGTCGATGCGTTCCCCGCCATCATCGGCCCAGGTTGCGTGCATCGCGTCGCTCCCGAGCTCGGCTCTATTTCCGCCGCTGCCCCTCCGCGTTACCACGCAACTAACCCATCTCCATCACCCCCCTTCTCACTCATTCGCGATGGTGTTCTGTAGTGTAATTTGTTACACGCACATACAACAGAATAAAGAATTTAAAAAAAAAACTGCAGTTTAAAATATTTAAAAATGTTTTTATACCAATATGCACTAAAATTTACAATAATCTTTAAATATATATATTTTTTAGTAATCTAAAGAATGTCCCACAATTCAGTGTAGCATAATTTTCTGAATAAGTGTAAAACAAGAAGAAAAAACATTGTCAAGAAATAAGCTTTAATGTTAAAGATAGTGTGGGGTGCCTGATATGAGCTGTCATAAGCTTTTCGAGACTTGATATTCGTAAATGTATAGTCGCAATGAAAATTATGAAGAGAGAATTCGACGTAATATTTTTGTCAGTGAAATTATTCTTATATTAAGTTTATTAAAAAAGTTAAGTTATCCTGAACTGTGGGACATCCTATTGCTGTTAAAGAAAATATTTATATTTTAAGATTTCTATTAATTTTTAGTTATTATGTTACAAAAAGTGTTTTTAAGTATTTTAAACTATAGTTATGGAACATATATATATATATATATATATATATATATATATATATATATATATATATATATATATATAAAACTAGGGCATAAAATTTCTGCGAAAATAATTTTGCTCCAGTTTGTTTCAGCGCCTTCCCTGAACATCTGCAGCGCTTCTTTATAGCCACTGATTGAATGTTTTTAACTGTCACGTGTCTCGAGGTTCTTCCCGCAAATTACAGACGTTGTGTTGCAGTAACTTTGTGTTGGTTGGCATAGTCAAATGAGATACGTCACTTCACAAAGACACGCTGCCAATAACCATGAAGCAAAGCTGCAGTTGTGCACGCAAGGCACTGTAACTAACTGGAATAAAATTCTATTTTGCAAAAAGTTAATAGCTCTAGACATAAGTAATTATTTATTTCATAAAGGTTTGGTTAAAAGATTTTGATTTAAATTTTTTCTCTCACGGCCAGATTGCAATTTTTGTGTAATGGATGAGAATATAATGCCAAAATATGAACTATTGTATTGTGTGTGCAAAATTTCAAATAATTAAGGCGTCAGGAAGTGTGCGAAAATTGAATTGAGATATTCCTTTACGTGTATTACATACTTACACAGACGTGAAAGCTAGTAAAAGCGTGTTGTAAAGGAGGGGAAAGGTTCGAAATCTCTCCCCTCCTTCCCCTAGACAGCACAATGACAACAACAGTATTTGGTGTCTGTAAAATGCGTTTCGTTTCATATGTGAAGCTTAGAATGACAGTGGCATAAGTCACTTTTATTATGAGGTGCTTATTTCATTTCTATTAATTATGTTTTAAAGAAAAGTTCCGTTCCAATTATTACACGTTTTTACAAAATTTTCGAAATAAATTTCAAGTATTAAAAAGGAATGTTGTATTTAACACGTAATAGCAATTATTCGTTTTTGTGACAGTTACCCTACGTGACTTACATAACTATTATTCTAAGCCCATCATATAAACTTTTACAAAAATAAATATTGTTGAATGTAGGAATGCTGTTGTTTATTAATGTGCGAAAATTCTGAAATCCAGCGACATATAATTGGCAATATTATCTGCTAAATTACTGTCAAAGACCAGCCCCCCACAATTTTTTCCGATCTCCACTGAAACACATTGTTAGGAAAGCTCGTGAATCGTTGGTGGGTCTCTCGAGAAATTATCTTGTTTTTAAATTTGAAAATGCACGTCGCAGGAAAATCAACAGTACTGGTAGTAATAGTATGAGTAAACATGTGTCTGAGCTACACGAAGACCGTTCGTTTTCGTGACTCGGCGAGAGTTCAAATATTAACTCAGCCATTAAATAATCGATGACGAAAAGCCAAGAGTGCTATCCTAGTCTTCCCGTCCGCGATTCCAACGTTTTACAGTTGACGCCGTTTTGCTCGGTAATATTCAACGAGGAAACGATTTCGAAACAAAATGACCATGCTAAGTAATTTCGTGACGCGCGAATTTCGTGTTGTGGAGTGCAGAGACGTGACAAGCGCTTCAGGTGGTCGCCAACCCAGAACGGTGTGCAGAAATACAGATATTACAAGACTATTCGGAAACTGCTCGTTACTCATGGGAAAGGTTAATTATACTACAGGTTGTAAAAAAAAATGTGTTTTATCATGGAAGAGTCTTGTGCAAGAAAAATTTTTGTCGCTAGTTTCGCTGCTATCGCTAAGAACCAGATACGAACAGTTGAAAATAAAATTTAAATTGGCTTGGAAATTACAGAAGTCATTTCATTTAACTTAAATTTAAAGTGGAAAGAAACCAATAACTCGAATTAAATGATCAACTTTATGTAACATAAAATTCAGGAAAATCTCAGTGATTAGTCAGTTTTGCACCCCTTACCGATACCAACGCTGAAGTGGCCGAAATTTTCACTGCGCCAAACTTTTAACGTTGATCGTTCTAAGCTGTAATAGAATTAACCTTAAGCATGGGTAGAGACATGCGAAATTTGCGTTATCATTTAGTGACAGACTAAACATCATTTTCCTATACATAAAAGATAGAGACTGGAAAATTTCGCGAATTCAATTACCTGCAGGCTAGAATCAATTATACTATGCATACTCAAGCCCCATTTGTTCGTTCATTGTCTGTTGTTCCACTGAGTAGCAGCTAGTAGACGAATAGTCGGGGCTTGAGTATACATAGGATAGTGGATTCTAGTCTACAGGTAATTGAACTCGCGAAATTTTCCAACAGAGCATAATCTGCGATTCAATTGGCCACGAACATGTATGTGTTGTCATTTACGTGTCACGTCTTAACAGAGATTGGCCTCTCTACAATGTAAACATTCTCCGCGGCAAGTCACGACAATATCGGCCAGCGGGAGACGTCGAACGAGCCTATAGTCACTTGGAGTCTAGTCAACTGACAGAAAATAACGCGAATTTTGCATGTCTCCACGCACGGGTAATGTCTGCTTAGGAATGTAATTCAATGAACATTTATTTACTCGTACGTGTTACAATTTCAGGTTTTAACACTACTTATTAAAACATTGGTCAAAAATCGCGAAAATGAGTGTTTTTGCGGTCCTATTTAAGGTAAACAGATTACGCAAAATGTTGTAAATGATTTTAACTTGTACAATCTACCTTTATTGAACATCGCGTCATTAAATAAGAGGGTCAGCACTGAATGGCGAATAGAGGCTAGTTGTCGGCGAGAAGACTGCACACTAGTTCAGTGAACTGCGCCTAGAGGCTTGTGTGATGTGTGATGTGTGTGCTGTGTCGACCTTACTGCTTCTATATTTCTAGGCTTCAGGTGCGGAGAATATCTCCACCCAGGCGGCCACCGAACAGTTCTACCAACCTCACAACTCTGTCTCTACCTTCTCCTTAGGACTTCTCTTAAGAGCGCTCTGCACCGAAAACATCGTAATTTTATAACTGTAACAAATACTGTCCAACTCTTTCACTGTTAAAAAATCTCTCCAAAACGTTTAGGAAGTAATTAACGTAAACGCAGTATGAGACAGTTACCATACTTTTGTCTTGTAAATATGCAAACTTTTACAGTTGTTGCAATACAAGTCTGGTAACTTCAGTATACAATTGGCTGTTTTATAAAAAGTTTAGTAGTGTTACCAAGTATGTCTGGTAAACAATTCTACCATACCTACTGTCTTAGCGCTCTTATATGCACGTGTTGCAAATTTACAAACTATTTTTTAGAGTGTACGCATTACATTAAAAATTATTTCCCACAAATAAAATTCTTTTCGGTTCCATAGTTTTCGTACAAGCGATGTAAAAATAGCGATGTCACTATTTCCGCTACTTACCAAAAATAAAATATATTCAAACGATACGAATGAAATAATTATGAGTGGAAATAAATGTACTAAGCTACAGAATAACACCTTTGTGTTTTCACGTAAAAATACCAATTGTGAAAGTGACATGAACTTACAATAGTTTGAATTCTAGCATGAGTCCAAAAATAAAACGCGAATGAATGTTTCAAGTCTCTAGCAATTGAATTTTAATTTTTAATACGGGCACCTAAAAACACAAAAAACTTTGGTACATTCAAGATTGTACTTTTAAAACAAACCGTTTTTACGTGAATTGACACTAGTGTCATTCTGTAGCTTAGTACATTTACTTTCACTTTAAATTATTTCATTCGTACCGTCTGAATAATTTCTACTTTGGGTAAGTTGCGAAAATTGTCAAATCACTATTTTCACATGCTCTTATTCGTAAACTATAGAACCGAGAGATATTTTATTTGTGGGAAACTGCTGTTACGTAGTGTGTAAAAGTTGGACAGTGTGTTTGATTCAATTATACAATTACGAATTTTTCGGTGCAGAGCACCCTTTAACACGCTGAAGAGTGGAAAATTCATAATATCATATTTACTCGAAATAGTTTGATAGTGACTTCATTATTTCCTTGTAGAAAATTTTCGGAATGCAAGTTATAAACGTCAGAGCATTTTAAAAGTCAATTTAAAAATGTTATGGTAGCATAAAACCAAAATGTCCAACAATCATAACGAAATAAATTATTTACACCTCTGTCATATATCACGGGCTATTTGTTAGAAGTTATAAAAAATAAATTCACTTATTTTTGTGTTTGAAAAAATGCGGAAGATAAGAAAAATCATTTAATACAACGTTTTTCTTAACTCAGTTTCTTGTCTGTCAGTTCTTTGATTTGTTTGTCTGTTTGGTACAAATTTGGTTGTTTAAACACGATTGAAAATGTCACGCACGCAAACCTTATAAGCCGAAAATATTTATTTTAAAAAATAATACACCTCTTTTTAAAAACTTATTAAAATTATTAAATAATTTCTTATACGAAAATACTTCTAAGGTTTAAACCAAAAGTACACGTAGCATGCAATTGGTGATTGATACTTGGATAGTCCTCCTGTGTCACTAACCATTTTATTGCATTGCAAATTTTATGAACAGTTGAGTGAGTTTTCTCAATGACAGATTCTTTCCTCACTCCTTCCTAATTATCTATTCCATATGCATAATTTTTAAAATTATTTTCATAGGAGAATTTATTTTAGACTTTTAGTCGATTTTAAAAAAGTTGTATATTAAAATGTTCATTTGTATTTTAAAACTTCAATGGAGGGACTGCGGGGGCCGAATTTTCAGACCACTTACCTCCTACCAAGGGGATCTGGGTTCGATTCCCGGCGGGGTCGGTCCCTGGATTTTTGCATATGGGAATCATGCCGGACGATACCGTTTGTCGGCGGGTTTTCTCGGGTGTCTCCCGTTTCATCAACTTTTTCATTCCAGCGCTAATCCATACTCACCACGCATGTTACCCCTCACCAGCGCTGTATTTTCAGCGTTATCCAAAATTTCTCACGCACTCTTTAATTGCTGCTCACTTTTACAGAGATCAAGATAGTGTGTACAGTCTTATATAACTACAGTACAGAGATTCCAGCAATATTGGTCTCAATGTTACCCAGTGTACACCATCCTGTTGGTTCATACCACTTCTCACACATCTACTGTACATACGCGCCGTTTATTATTGGTCGGCTTACATGCTATGAAGTACCTGTGGATGTAGACGACACAGCAAAAACGCAGACTTATTGAGAAAGCGAACGAAAAACAATAACACAGTAACTGTGGACAGTAAGACAGTGAAAACACAGACTAACACAATTATGTCTTTGCGACAAAACGAAACGCGAGGTTTCTGATACTGCAATCTGTCTCCGTCATCAGGCACATACACAGTCCTAGGATAACCTGCAGACCGAGTATGTGCACAGCCGTTTCCTCATGAGACATCCGGGGCCGTGCTGTCGCGAGACAGAAAGCCATAGCTTCCACAACTCGCTGGGTTTTGTAAAATCAAATGCACCCCAACAGTCTCGTTTCAAACCATTGGAACGGCGACGAGGCGTGCAAATGTTTTAGCTGGGCTCCGGACCTGCGAGTATGGGCACTGGAAAACAAGGGTTTTATATACTCTGTACTCCCTCTTCTGTGCCGGCCAATAGGGAAGAGCCATGCCCTGATTGGCTGCGCAGGCGTATATCCAAAAACAGTTCTTTAGTTTGTAAGTTACCCCCTATTGTAAGCATCGTTCAAAAATAACACCAACGGCACTGTATTCTGACAAGATTCTCCTTCATGGACAGAGAAACATTCAAGCAAGTTTTGTTCGTGCAACAGTCGATACTAGTCATGAATGTGTTGTATATTTGATGCTGCTGAAATCGCGACTGTATTTATGGGGAATGTTTACGCCACGAGGTACAGAGACGAAGGGGCTTCGTGTTCCCACACTGTGCGGGAGGTCTCCAGGGACGCATGCCTTGAAGAGGGGGTAGGACGGTTGTCGAGGGAGGAACGACGATGCACTGGTAAGGGTAGGTATAGGCAGCAGGAAGGTTCAGGAAGCTAATGGCCACCAGTCACGCAAGCAGCCAGGAAGTCTGGCGGTCATTTTCCCCGCCGCCAGTTGCAATCATGCGGAACTCTGTTGCCTACCGCTAGCATTCCCCAAGAGCTTCCACGTGCACGGTCCCTCGAACTTTTCTTACCAACTGTACTTCACACGTTGCTCCGTTAAAATTACACAATTTATGAGGCCGAGTCACCTCTGATGCAGAAATTGTTTATTTCCGTTATAGGCCTATAGCTGAATGGTTAGATAAATAAATGAAAATCTTCCCTTATACAAACCTAGCATCATACTGTTCTGTGTGTATTTTTGTACTAATCACTTACTAGATTTAGTTTGACATTCGTAAATTTGTGACAAATCATTAATATCACAAATGTTTAATTATCTTAATATTTTATTGATTAGGCTTTAGTAGTTCGTACATAATGTGCATTATGCAAAGTAAAGATTTATCTAAGTACTTATTCTAAAGTTAAAAACATATTGTAAAATCTTGAAACAAGGAGGTTATAAGAAAAATCCAAATACAGCTAGTATGTTTCAAATGCATTTTTTTATATGTTGAAAAGTAGGCGGCTTGTATTCTCTGCTATTATTTTTGGCTGCCCCTCAGAAACATATTAATTATATTACATTTGAGCGGCAAGGTAAAAACACATTACAGCAAAAAAATCTGTCTAGATCGTATTAGAGAACTCAGTCGTTTATGGTCGAGCGTCGTAAGTAGGGACCCATGTTTACCGCGAAAAAAATTTTGTCTTGCGTTGTTTCGTTGCCTTACGTGCACATCTGCAGTTCAGCTTCGTGGTCAGTGACTGGATATTTTAACTATCGCGAGCCTTGAGATTCTACCGGCAAATCACAGACGTGTGGTGTTGCAGAGACGTTATTGTAATTGGCTGAGTCAAATGAGATACGGCTGTTCACAAAGACACGCTGCCAATAACCATGAAGCAGAATTGCAGATGTGCACGTAAGGCACTGTAACAAACTGGGGCAAAATTCAGAAAAAAAACCAACAGACGTCGCTAGGGTCATAAGACCAGTTTGAATTACTACATTTTAGTATTGTTTCGTTGTTATAAACACTTAGTTAACATATAGTATCCTCGCGCTCTTTTAAATAAATTTCCTTGATATAACGTCATAAATCCGTTTCACCTGACCCATTTTTATTACGTAATTAGTCAAGTAATATTTCATATTTTTTTATGTATAAATATTTAAGTCCCTTTTATTATAGCTTTAAGTAAACGCGCTTGTAAAACCTCGTAACATATACTTAAAGCATTTATTAGTGTTAAGGTGCTATAGGAATGTAATTTTCAATTATTTAAATGACAAATTATTAATGAAAACTTAAAACGCGAGTTGAGTCACTTCCTTTAGTTGAAAAAAAAATATTACGTTAGGTTATTTATTAGAAAAATTTTATTTTCTTATTAGCGAATACAATAAATATTCTCGCCATAAAGTATGCCTTTAATAAACTTCGGCTAACCTAACATTTTTACGAGTGCAAAATATTTTCAAGCAAAACAATTTTTGGGTAAAGTTACAGTAAACTTTATGCACATATTTTCTTTGCCACGCCAAAATTTGTGTTACCCTACGGCAAAGAGTGTGTTATTTAAAGTATGAAATTTTTGAAGTTACACATATCACGTCTGATGCATTTTATCATTAAAGAAAAATTTAAGAACTGTGTTACATCATACTCAAATATCAGCAAAAACATTTATAATAGTTCACTACGATAAAAAATATTTAGGTCAGCTGTCAACAGCCTTGGGTTTTAATGAGAGTCACACAAGGGGAGTACAGATCAGTGATGGAATGCAGGCACATGTGTAATGGGAGTACCCGGAGAAAATTAGCAGCGTTCACCACGTATCTCATATGAGAAGGCCGCGGTTCACCTCAGTTTTCTACGTCTTTTTTATTTTTATATTTGTACCAGATATTTTTTTTTTTTCTTATTCTAGACATAAATTGTGATAACATCTTCCTTTTAGGAAATTTTTGTACATCTTATAGTTTATGCGTAATGAGTCGTAAACGTCGAAATTTGTTCACTTTACGGTTTTATGCACGCCACTAAAACCAACTGACATAGAAAACCGAAAATAATCACAATGTATAACAATGCTGTAAGCTATGATTAAATAATTTTGTACTTAACAAAATATGCTGAAATTTAAAAAGAAAATTTTAAAATTTCGGCAATTTTTAAAAATACAAAACTATATATTTTTTGTATTTATATGTGTCAAATCACAGCCTACAACATTGTTATACACTGTGAATTTTTTCGGTTTGGTATGTCGGTTGGTTTTAGTGGCGTGCATAAAACCGTAAACTGAAAAAAATTTTGACGTTTACGACTCATTACGCAAAATATATAAGATGTACAAAAATTTTCTAAGAGGACGATTTAGTCACAATTTATGTCTAAAATAAAAATTATACCTGGTACAAATTTAAAAATAATAAAATACGTTGAAAACTGATGTGAACCGCCCCTTTAAGGTCGGTTCCGCCGGGAATCGAGACTGGATCGTCTCGGTGGGAGGCTAATGGTCTGATTAGTCTGCCACCTTGGACCGAAACTCATTTAAACAGAGTCTATTCACACAAAAAGAAAAAAAGGCAATAACTTTTTCATGAAAGCTTTTAGAGTAATTATGAAACAGTAGCATCTTTCTCCTCAAACGTTTGATATGACATGATACACTGTGAGCATGTGTATGTAACAGTGGTAGAACAACATCTCTCACCACGTGGACAGGGGATGTAATTAATTTACCCATCCTTTTCTTCTTATCAATGTTATTTAACGTGTCTCAGCCTTTATGAAATTGCCGCTTCGAATTAAATTTAAATACTAATTTCAGACTAATTTGTGATGTATAATCTCCATAATGAAGTATAGATCACAGACCCAAAAATATAGGAAATCATATGATTGTAAAACTGGCCAAAAAGAAGTTCAAAAATCAGGTTTTATAAAATCAAAATAGGAGAAAAGAAGAAAAAATTTGTGATAAAATTATTCTAAACCTATTGTATTATAAAATTTTATATATATGTGTGTATATATGTATATATACACACGTATATATACGTATATTATACATACACATATACAAACATACATATATACATACATGTACCCAAATTTAATATAATAAACTCATAAGTTAAAGAGAATTAAATCTTTTATAATACGATTTTTATTTATTTCAAGTAATACTTATTTTCATATTAGTAACAATTCCAAACAATTTTTATTACTTATAATTTATTTAATAGGGCCTAGTAAAATGTCAAATAATTAAATAACTCACCGCAGCCTTTCTTCGTTGGTTTTTTTTTGGCCCTTGTGTATTAATTTGTGTAGATTTATGTTCTTTTTTTGCTGTCCATTAACTAATTCCTTGTGGAATTGTGTGTGTTTTCCTTTGTTTGCCAGTTGTCAAAAAATTTCTTCGGAAGTTTATTCGTCTGTTTGCCTATGTGTATTCTCTGGTTTTCTGTGGCACATTTGCTGAAATGGCGTGTGTCCAAACATTTTTCTTCGACTAGTAAGTTGCACCCGTTGCAAGAATCTTTTTTAAAAATATCAAAGGTTGAAATGCGTGATATTACTGGTAGGGTTTCACCCACCAGAAGTTTACAACTAAGGGAAAAAACCCGTTGAAACGAGCAGGCGGGTTTTGCTCGGAGCGGCTGGGATCTTGTAACCCAGTTTCGTAGCGCTCATCCCCCTCTCCACCACCCTAAACTCACCCTACCTCCTCCCCAAACACGGAGAAATACGGTGTTCGGGGCGACGGCGCTAAAAGCTGCCGCGAAATCCGGCGCCTGCACAGGTGAGCCTCGGGGGGTTTGGGGTTGTATGATGGGGTTGGACAGGATGGGGTGGGGTGGGGTGTAACGACGAGGTTCCACGGAGGGGAGTGGGGGGAGGCGAGGCATAGAGCAGCTGTTCGAGAATGCAGATCCTCAGCGACGCGCGACACAGAAAAAGGATTTACTCCGGGAGATTAAAAACATCAAGAGAAACCGCGAGGGCATTGTTTCCGTCCCGAACGGGGTGTAAACCAACCCTGTGCCCCATCCCCTCTCCCCGTCAACAACACCCACATATGCAGATTTTTTCTTTTTTTCAGAGCACACGCGCGACAATGTCCACCCCTGCCGGAGAACAATGGCATGTCCCGTGGTATAGCCCGCGTGGGATCCCTGGTCGCTAAGCGCACTTCGCCGAATTAAATAACGGCTCGTGGGGACTCTTTATAGGGACGATTACCGCAATGGACGCCCGGGGTGCCTCCCTACCTTCCCCCATTATACTCTTTACAACCGCGTCCTTCGCACGCGAGAGAACTGTAACACCTGAGTGCCGGCGCATCCAGGACTCCTGTCGCATTTAACTGAATCGCTTAAGACTCCCACTTGAATTACAACTCTCGGTTCAAAGAACAGCAGAACTAAACCTGCTGTAGCAGGTAAACATTTATCACCAGAGATGATGATTCTTCACGGGAAAAGTTGGCCGTTTGCTAGTCTTCAATGCAATGTTTTCATTCCAACGCTTCTATTTTCGTTACTTGTGGGTTCCTATTCGACTGGGCTTTGCTCAATTCTACTGCGCTACAATATTATGTTCATATTTTCAATATGGCGGTCATTTTTAAATTTTTGATCAAACTAGATGTCTAAGACAGTACTTTAGAATTTCATAAAACTTGGTACACATTTACTACATACAAGTTTGACTTGATTTTTGTGTATTTCGTACACCCCGTGTTTATAATTTGATAATGGTGGCCATTTTATATTTTTTAGCATAGCATTACATATCTTAGGAGATTTATTTCAGAAATTCACCAAAATTGGTACACATATACAGCATTCAAACCTGTCTTAGCATTTCTATGTTTCGTTCATAATTCTGTAATATTTTAAAAATGGCGGCTTGTTTTATCTTTATGATCGAAAGACGTTCTAGAAATAAAATTTTTCCCAATTTACTAAACAAGCTACTTGCATATTACTTAGCAAGCTGACATACTGTGACATATACGCGGGTCAGAGCACCCACAGATCTGCTCTAACCCGTGTACACGCACAGTAGATAACGAACACACTAGAGCACTCATCAAAGTATAGAGTTCTTAATATAGGCAAAAGGTTGGGCCTGTCTAAGATCAAGGTATCTAATAATTTTATCGATACAAATATATATGTGTATATAATAAATATTAATCACAATAACACTAGGCAAAAAGATGCCATTTACACCACAATTAAAATATTGTCTTTGTTAGATACAACAAAGTCTTTCATAATGTGCAATACATAATAATAAGAATTGAGTATCTGTTAGAGTAAAACACAGTTCCAAATCATTATGGCGTAGATTACATGTACGAACAATGTCGTGCATTCAAAGTTCAATGCTGTATTTCGTGAATCATGTTATATATATATATATATATATATATATATATATGTGTGTGTGTGTGTGTGTGTGTGTATATATATATATATATATATATATATAATTCTGTAAACATCACGAGGTAAATTGGTAAATCGGCAAATAGGTGTTAACACGCATTTGAGACAATCCAATCGTGACTGACTTGAAAAGTTTGTATGTTCACGAGCGATATAGGTTCTTCATCAGGAGGGCTTAGTTGTAAATAGTCAATAATTCCCAATACAACTTTGCAAACAACTGTGCAGTAGAAATAGATAATAAATCGGTAGGTTCACACTTACAGTTTTCAGGTTCATATTATCAAGCCGACTTCCACGGACTTGCAGGTCTTCATACTCGAGGTAAGCAGGTTTTTCTTATGTCCAGTCCGGGCACAAAGAAAAAGGAGTCGTCCAGTAGGTAATTCACCGCAACTCACACAGCAGGATAGTCTGCAGTATAATCACAAGGCAATACAGCAATCCCTTAACACCACTGTCTCAATCTCGTTCTCATTACTACGAGGTTTAGCACTCTTGTACAACAGACCAGTAGTCGAGGTGCCTCTGCCTGAAGCTAGCTGCAGAATGACGAAAACCACGACGAAGCTAACTCGCCAACCCTTCCCCCTACCTCCTTGTTGCCGATCAACTTCGTAAACAACATACAGGTCTGAGTCGCGTCATCATTTTGCACTATACAGGATATGTGCTAAAACACAAATCTCAGCATAAAAATTATACAAATTATAAATATGCCCATAACTAAACCAAACTAACATAGATATAAGTTTTAACTCCTCGGCGCCGAGTTTTGAATAAATTACAACAAAAAATCAATAAACATACAAAGTACAGGCCCAAAAAGGAAAGTGACAAAATTTTAACAAAAAGTATAAATTGGTTTAAAAAAACCTTATACTGAAAACACGTGACGAAAAAATCGTCACAATACCTTTAGTATATTTCGTTTGTCATACAACTAAATCTCTTTTAACAATTATATTCCTAGATTACTAGATAAATGATTTTAACTTTCGTGATTAATTTGCTCCTACTTTGAGGAAAGTAGGATTATCAGTTATGCTGGTAACTTCTTGTTTTATTTACTGTTAACTTTTTTCTTAGTCACTTAACGCAACTGAGGGTTTGTCTGCGACTTAGAAACGCGTTCTTTTGCAGTGGCGTGTAAAAAAACCCTTCAGTTTCTCTAAAATAATGTCGCGTCCTCCAATGGACGGTTTGAAGTTCACGCTCCCTGACGTCACCGCAGAGGAAAAGTACTGTGGGAAACAAAGTTTGTTTACAAACATGCTGATATGTTAGTTGGTAATTGCAGAAAGCAAAAGTGTTGCGCATTCATAGATTTGCATGCAAGGGTAAAAAATACTAGTTTATACTTCGTTGTTAAGATACGCAAATACATAAGATTAATGTTTACTTGAAAAAACGGCAAATTCCAAACAAATAATCAATATTCTTGACGTACATCTCATCCGGGACATGTGAAGCCAAACAGCTAAATGAAGGTTATGTTCGGCTGCGGTATCCATGGAGATAGGAAATGTTTCCCACACCTGACTGAAGCTCCACCTCTTTTCAAGTCGTCCATTGACGGCTGTGCCGGTCGCAGTTCCAATAATTGACACGGCTCTTGGTGGATATTCGCTCGCCCGGAGGCAGCGTGCGTGCGTTCCTAATGACCACGACGCATTATTGCGAACCCGCGCAAACTGCCGGGGACTGGAAGCGAGGACCATCAGCTCGCTTCACTCGCTGGTCACGAGTGGAGTTTGAATGCTTCCCACGGATTCACTCTGCATTTACAAGCGAAACCTTGCGGCGATGTTTTCGTGCCTAGCTCGTGCCGTTACTCATCACGGAGGAAAATAGAAAACCTAGGAGAGAGGAAAAAAAAACATTTTGTACCAACTCGAGCAAAAGTTTCGATTCAAGTTAAAAAAATGTTACATGAAGTACAAAACAAAAATGTTGTGAATTATTTATTTCATGCGACGTTTGTATGTTCTGTAACAATGAGCTAGGGAACAATAACCTAAACACTTGAAACTTTGACATAGCCCAGAACTCAATGACAATGCAATATAAGAGGAATTATGTAAAATAAAGTTGTATGGACGCGAATTAACGAACTAAATGATAACATGTTCCAAGTCGAAATGCGAAATTTTAATAGTCTCTCTCTGTTTCCTGACTTACAAGAAAAACCGTTAATTCAGGTTGTCAAGGTGCATTATCCGTTAACGGAAGATATGTTATTTACTGTGTTAATACCTAAATAATTAATACTAAACGGGTTTTTAATAACCACACTTTTAAAACGAACTGACAAGTATGAAATAATTTCTCCTATGAAAGTACTTTATTCTTGTCAACTATTCACATAAGAGGAGCTTCAGTCAGGTGTGGGAAACATTTCCTATCTCCATGGATACCGCAGCCGAACATAACCTTCATTTAGCTGTTTGGTTTCACATGTCCCGGATGAGATGTACGTCAAGAATATTGATTATTTGTTTGGAATTTGCCGTTTTTTCAAGTAAACATTAATCTTATGTATTTGCGTATCTTAACAACGAAGTATAAACTAGTATTTTTTACCCTTGCATGCAAAAACAATGGTGGGGCAGATGCAATAGATAATTTATGCATAAATAGTTCACCTACGTCTCACTAAAAATATTATTGTACTGCAAATGATGTGAACTGTTGTCACATCCGTGGCTGCTCGTGTAAGATAATCACTTTATTCTTGTCAACTATTCACATAAGATAATTAGGTTACTAACAATGCCAAATTTCCACAAAAATTATACAATTTTGTCCTATGATGCGACGCGTCAGAAATATTTATACGTCTACGTTTATAAGCAACTTTCCCTCAAGTATTTAAATCCGTTATATTGTTAATTTTGTATACTGTGATTAAATACTTATTGCATCCAGACAAATAAAACTGTAGATAAATGTAGTTAATTCATTGCACAGTAAAAAAAGTTTACAAGTGGTCAATGTTCTACCAGTTTGTTTATTTAGTTGCAGTTTGTTACTGAGTTTCGTAACTGAGCTCATTTTCAGATCCTATACTCGCCGACGCTTAAGGGCTTGTTTCCCGAGTTTTTTTTTTCCAGACTGGTGACAATAACTCAAATATTTTTAACCAAAACCTTTGAAAAAATTTTAGTCGATGTGCAATCACACAATGTACAATACTGTGGATGCATTTTTAAAAATAATGTACCATTCGTCAGCAAAAATATATTTTGCTTAATTTTTTGCTTATTTCCACGACAAAAAACGTGGTACTTTGGATGATGAATTCTAAAAACCGTCCAGTACATTGCTACAAAAATATTCAGCTACAAATCATAACATATAAGTGCAGTAAAATTTAGATATGAGTATTAGGTAGCAATAAAAAAATATTTTCGAAATCACTGCAAAACTCCATAACAAGGCCTTAATCTTGAAACGAATTACTTGCTTTCTGCAGCTACGATCATGTTCGGACAACAGTAACATCCTACGTAGCAATGTCGCAGTTAACGCAGTATACAGAGTGTCCAGAAACAAACGCTAAAATAAGCACACCACGCGTATCTTGGGCTAAATTGGAGACCAAATTGGCTAGTGGTAAAATCTTGTACGACGATATGTTATGGGGCCGCGGTGGCCCAGTGGTCAGACCACTCGCCTGCCACCAAAGCGATCCTGGTTTGATTCCCGGTTGGTTCGGTCTTCGGATTTTCGTACGTGGGAATTGTGCCAGAAGATGCCGCTGGTCTGCGGGTTTTCTCGGGAATCTCCCGTTTCTCCCGCCCTTTCATTCCGGCGCTGTTCCATACTCGCCTCACAGCGCTAGACCTAGATGTTGAGCGTTGACCAAAATCTCTCACTCAAGACATGTTACGTGTACTATGTGGCAACACTGCACGGAGAAAGTCCCCCCCCCCCTCGCTAGCGCACAACGTCCATGTATTATTTTATGTTTGTTAAGCCAAGTAAACTTAGAGTCATGTTTGTACTGCTCGGGAATCTAATCTGCACCCATAATATGCAGGTTATAACTGTATTAGTAAGACAAGATATCTGTGGAGCGCAAGACGGGACTAACTACAATACTATGTTGCCACATTGTGCATACAAAATGATATCGTACAATATTTTGCACTAACATTTACGTCTCGAATTTATCGCAGGATTCGCGTGGTGTGCTTATCATCCGTTTATTTCTAGACATACTACATATTACGTGATGACAAAGTTTCTTTCAAGAAACAAATGTCAGTTTGTTAATACGCACAAGTCACACACCGGTTCTTCCTCAAGTGAATATAAAACAAAACTAAAACTAAATTTTAACCAGAAAATTGATAATAAGTATAGGACATATTCACCCAGGTGACATACAGATTCACTTTCCTTTCATATCCTGCTAGCTTTACTACGATTTGATTCAAAGCCTGTAGTTAACCAGAGCGGTAGTTTTTATATAAGTGCAAAGCTGATCTGTAAAAAAGATATATGATTACGTGGACAAGTTGCCCTTAGGAGATTTACTATCTCCTTATAATGACAGTGTTTGGCATGTCTACTTAAGGGCATGGGCCCGAGTTTCTCGGCTTTCGAGAGAATTATTTTTTAAAATGCATTTGAGAGTCGATATCGTAAAATCGCTTCGTAATTTTTTGCAAGTCGGTTTTACTATGCAATGTAATGTTTCGAGACAAACTGTATGATGAGTAGAGCTAATATACCAATTAAAAGGAAATTTCGTTAATTAATTAATTAGCAACTATTTTACAGTCTTCTGACTCGACAAAATTAGGGTATGCAGTTTAAATCAGTCACAACAAAGTTACGAAGCGATTTTACGATATCGACTACCATTTATGTTTTAAAAAATGGTTGTTGTTAAATGCGAAGAAACTCGGGGCGATGCCCTTAAGCACAATTTCTGTGAATTTTTTTTTTCATTATCTGGTCGCGCATCAGTACTGTATATGTAAGGCGATGCGTATGTTTCTCGCCTGATTGGTTATGTTAAAAAAAAAAAACATCAGTATACTGTTATGAAATTTCTGACCACCGTCCGAACACATTTTGATTCATGCAAAGTCTGGAATTTTGGATGGTCATAATTTTATTCACACGAGATATATTCAAACTCGAATTATATTACGATAAAGAGGCTGCGCCTCCTCATTGGTCAATAATATTCATTTTCGTTTAATAAATGAAATATGTGACTAATAACCGACAAGTGTTTCTTTACAGAAGCATCACATTTCACTATTAGGCGCGTATTACTGGATGAAATCGTTACTGGGATTTATTGAGTGTTTATTATTTGGTGAGAGAGAAATTTTTATATTAAAATTTAAATCAGCTTAATTGTTTCAAAGTTATGCTTTAATTTTTCGTATACAACGTACGTGATGAAAATAAAGTAATTACCTACATCTCTATTGAAACAATTTCAGTTAAATATTGACAAAATTTTAATCAAGAAGGAATTAAGAAAAAGTTATCAATATAAGTGACAAGGGCTCTTAAGGTAATATACTTGAACACTTACAATAGGCACGACTCGATCGCATACGTGCAACTAACGGCGTACATGCTTCAACACGTTATAAATGGCGTACGTTCTTCAATACTATATAAATAAAGGAAATAAAATACAAGTCATCGAGACAACGGAACTGTAGACCAAACCGTGGCCAACCATATATCGAGTGCCCCATATGCAAATAGCACGGAGACGTTGAAGACATTACTAAAGCTACAACAGTCAGCTGTTAATTGGTTATCAAGTGAAAATTGTGTACATAAAACTCACGTGTGTGTGTCTGACAAGTATGTGGTAACGGAAGATGCTTCGCTATCTAGTCCGTTGTTCGTCAGTCACAAGTAACCTGAGGTAAGCTCCAAGACAAAGCTAGCTCTTACCTCTCAAGTCAAGCTTGGGGCCGGATAAGGAGAAGTACACGTGACCTTTCCCAGACAAATGGCAGAAACCTAAGGAAGATGTAAAAGAAGAGGCACAAAAGAAATGCGAGCAACGAAGATTGATGATGTGTTATCCGCCAGAGTCCCAGATGCGGAAGAGACATATTTCTACGTTGTGCCAAGGGCAGATGGAAAATAATGTTGGTAAACGCGGATAAAAGTTCGGCCAGACAAACTTTCACCTTATGTCCCTGAACACCTTATGGTTAAATGCACATAAGAATACAGCACGCGAATACATATGAAACACATTTCAGTCGAGTTCCGTGCAGAAAACTTCTAGCTACACAAAGAATTCGATGGTCCTCTGGGAAAAAAAAAAAAAAAAAAAAAAATTCACGCTATTTATAAATTATTTGCCTAGATATATTAAATTTACTCAATACCACATTTATTCAGATGGTTTGCAAATATATTGTTATTTCTCTTCCTCTGATACCACCAAAAATGTAGACAATTTAAACACAGATCTTAAGGCTGTCGAAAAATGGTCCATAGAAAATGGACTCCACATGAACCCATTAAAATCCCAGGCTATTTTAATGTGTGGTTCCGATAAGATGGTAAAATCCCTTACCACTGAACTACCAAACATTGTAGTAAGCAACACAAATATTGAAATACAATCAATAAATAAAAATCTTGGTATAACTATGAGTAGTACTTTAAATTGGTCTACGCATGTTGTTAATATAAGTAAAATGGTTCTAGCAATCTTGCATCTACTAAAACACTTTAAAAACCAGATAACTGAGAACATTAAAAAACGTATTGTCCAAATACTAATTCTTTCCTTGTTTGATTACTGTGCCATAGTGTACCTGACTAACGCGCAGTTAACCAGACTAAAGAAATTACAAAATATTTGTATTCGTTTAATTTTTAATATAAAATCACGCGACCATGTTTCTCCATACTACGGCAAGCTATCATGGTTACGACTTGACAATAGACGCAAATTGCATAGCCTGCTACACTTATAAAAGTACTTCATATCAAAAGTCCGAAATATTTAGCTGATAAATTAAATTTACTTCAGTCCCGTCACGATATCAGTACCCGTTCTAAATCAAATATGGGTTTAGTAATGCCAAGGCAGTAAATATTCAAAATAATTTTCTGTGGCCACTGAACGTGCTTGGAATGCACTCAATGAGAAAACAAGACAGTATGAGTCTGTTTCATCATTAAAAAATTTTGCTAAACTAACATTTTAATATTTAGTTCAATGTGAACAGTGGGTGATATTACACTTGTACCGTGTGTGTGTGTGTGTCTTATATGTGAGCGTGTATGCATGGTAGCGTATATGTGAGTATGTACATGTTTGCGTGTGTGAATGTAATTGTAATATTGTACATTCTCAGTATTATTTGATATTGTAGTTACTTCTTATGTTTTTTTGGAAATATACTATTGGTTTAGTATGTAATAATGTAATAACTTTAGTTCCCACAAGATTTACTTAGTATACTACACATTTTAATATTTCCCAGAGTATCCCTGTGGGATTATTAGTTAAATTTTAGCTTTAATTATTTTATTATTTTTTGTCTATTCTAATACATTCAGTTTATCCATCTTTCCTACTTATTTCATAAATGTTCATATATTAATATTCCATACTTAAACCGCAATATTGTATTATTATGTCTCAATTTAATATTCAAGAATAATTTATATTCTAAATAGTAAAACTCATGCTTATTGTGATTTGATATCTTATTTACTTCTCTCATTATTCTTTTCTCAATGAGATTTAATGTTCTGTTGTCTTTGATTTTTTTTTCTCTTTCAGTGGTTAAGTGTAAGACAAGGTGGTTACACCTTAACTTCGCCACTGTAAAAATAAGTCACAAATAAATTAAATAATTCTTAGAATAAACACAGAAGAGAGGCACTCAATAGGCTTTTTTTTACTAACGCTCAAATATTTTTTTTTACATTTTATGAATTTGTTTGATTCTTGTATTGTCCGTTATATTATAGTTATTTACGGGTTGTCCACTGTTGTCCTTGTCAAATGCCACATTAATTTTACATTCAGTGCATGTTTCCTTTTATGTCTGTCTGTTCTGCTGGTGTATTGTTGCAGTCTGACTCAAATTCCAATTTGGAATTCCTTGTAATTCTTCGTTGATTGAAACCTGTGTTGAGTGTTGTCTTATAGTCATTCGTGTGTATTCCACTGTCGTCTTTGTCGAATCCCACAATAACTTCACATTTAGTACTTATTTTCGTTTTTTTTTTGTCTGTCGGATTTGATAAATGAATTTACAATTCTGAATGTCTAGATTAATAAAAAAATACTCTCCTGTTAATTCTTCTGCGTTAAGGGGCCTGCCTACCTGCCATGCAAGTTGTGATGTAGAGGTTCAGGAGAATCGTTTTTTCACAGAAAATATTATTGGAGCATGGAGCAACGCCGGAATGGTAAGGATGGGGTAAACGGGAGATACCCAAGAAAACCCGCCGACCAGCGGCATCGTCCGGCATGAATCCCACATGCGAAAATCCGTGGACAAACGGGTGCTAGAAGAGCGAGGCGAATGTTAATAACTGGCTGTTCTGTTAATAGACAAATCTTCCTTCTTGTGCATTTTTTTTTTTTTTACTGAATCAAATAATTCATCCGTCTTTGACGTGCGTTTAATGTTACGCTTAACTAACTTTTACTATACGCAGGTACACAACTATGTATACAAACAAATGTAAGTAATAGTAATTTTTATATAAAAAAAAAAACAAGTAAGACCTCTATTCCGTGTGAAACCTGCTATGCAGAGAGCGAATAGCATACCTTACAACAAGAATTTAACGGAGTTTAGATAATTATGAAAGTTACTGTCAACACCAGCGACTGCCAACCCTATGCCGCCAAACACTGGCCCGCCACTGCATTTTTAACGGACCGCTATAAGCTGAAGCATTTGCATAATAATATTTCAAAGTTACTTACACTGACAGCAAAAATATTTAAATAATGATTTCATAATCGGCAACGTTCCTCTAAATTCTGTGTAGGCAATTCTCTGTTAGCTGAATAAAACTTGTTAGGCTTCTATCTCTTGTATTTCTTAATGGAATTGCTACGATGCAAAAAAACTTGAGCCAGCGTATGCCACTGCGATAAATTAATGAATTAAAATGTGTACCGTAAAATATATATTCATTAAATTTCATAATTACGTTAAAAAGTATATGAAAAATATTTTCAAGTTGGTTTCATAATATTACCACGTTTTCATTTGCATGTATAGGCAACGGTAAGCAGTGTTCCTACATGCACCGTTAAATTTTACATTCGTTTCTTACGTCAATTGTAGCACGACCTTAACACAGGCTTTGCCGTAATTAAAACACCAACGGCATCAGCAGGGGCATGCCGGTGTCCGGCGCCCAACAATGCGCGATATCGATACACAAGCGAGGCGTGTTCAGTTCACGTGGCGCGCTAGTTGAGTAATGGTTAAGTTGGCATCACCTGGAGCGGACGATGCTGCGCGCGTGGGCGGGCGGGAAAGAAAACAAACAATGGCCATGTTTCACCAGCGGCGGTTAAAACCCGACAGCAGGCTGTCCAACCGCTGCAGCAGCTTACCGCTGCAAACAATTATTCACACCCGTTATTCAACACGTCAGGCTGGGCAACACCAGCGCTCCGGCGACAAAAAAAAAAAAACAATAATACGTAGCCATCACGGATGTAGGCTTTCTTTCAGTCGCGTAACGTATATTAAAATTTACAGAGTTTTTGGCTTGCATTTTATAAACTCATTGTTATTGAAATACACCCCCCCGGACACGGAAATTGCTTCGCTCATAAAATTCTGCCTGTTGTGACCGCATCCCTGTGACGTCAGTTTCCTGTGCCCAATCGTACAGGTCATGGCATGAATCACGTACCGGTATATTTGAGTGATTTTATTTAGTCACGAGGTTAGCAAAGGTAACGCAAAATTTAATATTTTAAGCGTCCAAGCAGTAAGCGAGATAGGTTTTTACACGTCCAGTAAGTAATGATATCTTAAATTGTTTGCAGGTTTCAGACATCACCTGGTGGACGAGAAAAGCTAGTTCACGTGGTTGAGCAATCCTTCGTAACCCCAGTAGGTTACTTAACATAACCACCTATTGAGAGTTAAATTTCTCTCGCTTCACTTCCTAACGGAGTCTGTATATGTTTTGTAAATAAATCGTTTCTCTAATAATTCGTTTTGAAAACCAAGTAGTCAAATGTATACATAATTGGATCTGTAAATTGTAGTAAAACACGTACTTACGCATTTATCAAATATTAATTACAGTTCGACCTCTGTGTAAATTGGTCAAAGTCACAAACTTTAATTTCAGTAATCGTCTCTCAACAGGGGCAAAGCAAATAAATTATTTGATTTAATTATCAATGGGAACAAAATTAACTTCTTGCGCTCGATAATTTTTCGAAATAAAACACATTGAATGTTAAGTGCAGTAAATCATACATCTTTTTAACGAACTTGATTGATTAAATTCTCTTCAAAAGTGACCACATTTACATTAAAGCCACCCAATAAGTACGGTCACTTGAAACGTCATTTGGATTTAAATGACTTAAACGCAAAAAAAAAAAAAAAAAAGTGTTCCATACTTGTAGTTTGTTTCAACAGAATTCAGCGCCGAAACATGTTAAAAGCGAGTTTTGTTCGCTGTTAAATATTAATATATTTACAAACGCTGTGTTTGTTTGCACAGATTGTTGTGCGGAATTTATTGAAGGGGCAGTTGCGTGGGTATATTTAGTGCCGCGTTGTTGGTGCGGTGAGAGAGAAGGAGGTACAGTTCATCTCATACATAATTCAACAGATTGTAGGACCAAAAGCAAACAAGGAATGATTTGCTAAAATTACTCTAAGGCACACACGAACGTTAATCGCACTCGGTTTAAAAAACAACCGTTCATTCACTGGCTGAAGATTGAATAGTACATTTCTCTGTGTGTTATAACGTACTAAATACTGCAACTATAATATGTCTACGTTTCATTAAAAATAACAAATTATATGTTTGTACATCTTCGAGCAGGAATACACTTTATGTATACACAATTTACTACTTTATTATTTTTTATTTTGCTCTCAACAGTTACTTTTCTTTCCTTTAATATGATTAGCTTTATATTGCTAACACTGAGACGAAATAGGTGTTACCTTCGCTTCAACCAGACTTTGTTATTTTATGATTTAACAATATCTTTGTGAGTAGTGTGAAAATATATCAGGTTTCAGACAAACTAGCATCAGTTGTTATAAACCGACAGCAACAACTCTACTAAGCACACATGATCATACATTATCGCTAAGCTAATCACGCTCATATTTTACAACATATTTTAAAATAATTTTTTTAAAAGAAAAAATGTAACACCAAATATAAGTTTTTTTTTTTCGGCAAGCCAATATTTTTGAACATGAAGCTAAATATCCCCCAAAAAATCCTTCTTTGTTGCAAAGAAAACGTTTTTACTGAGCAGAACTCCTGTTAGAAACATGTTTTATACTTCTCACGCCGATTAGAAACGGTTTTTCTAGAATAAGCTTAAACTTCAACCTTAATCGTACTACAGATACATACGAGCAGTCAATTATTTTTTATGTTTAGCTCTTCAGAAATGTAATTTAAGTGCCATCGCTTTAAGGCCTTGTTATGGAGTTTTGCAGTGATTTCGAAAATATTTTTTTATTGCTACCTAATACTCATATCAAAATTTCGGTGCACAGTTTTGACACTTGTACGTTATAATTTGTAGCTGAATTTTTTTGTAGAATTATACTGAATGGTTTTTTAGATTTCATTAGCTATAGTACCACGTTTTTCGTCGTGAAAATAAGCAAAAAATTAAGGAAATAATTTTTTTTTGCTGGCAAATGGTACATTATTTTAAAATACGCGTCCACAGTATTGTGCATCGTGTGATTGCACATTGACTCAAATTTTTTCAAAACTTTTGGTTAAAATATATTTGAGTTATTGGCACCAGTCTGAAAAAAAAAACTCGGGAACAAGCCCTTAAGCTCCGTAGACAAAAGACTACAACGGCAATAAATTGCTACGCGCATACAGGCAGGTTTACTTTTAACTCGCGCATCAGTGTCGACCGTATTGCTTCCTTTTTTGTTGCCTTCAGCTCATTAAGATTAACAGACGAGGGCTTATATGAACTAGTTTTAACTACTTGTGAGGAGTTATGTGGGGCGAACTACGTATCGGCGGTGGATTGCAAGACTCGGGGAAACGGAAGCACCCCTAGAAAGACCCGCCAGCCAACGGCAACATCTGTGAATTTTGGTACAGATAATAAATTCGGGATTGGATGTTTCCGTGATGATCGCCAAGCCACGGAGGATGTTCTGGTGAATTCACACCTGAGGTGGCACCATCCAAAATTATGGCCTTTGATTGGGCGATTTAAATGTATGCTTATTGGTGTAACGAAACCAATCCATGCTAGCAACTGGAAAAAAAATACAGTTTATATGAAGGAATCAAAATTAAAGTTCCAAGAACAAATATAAATCTCTCTAGTCATCGAAGTTGTATAACGTTTATATATGTAACATTTCAGGATGTTTATACAAATAAGGTTCATTTTAAATGCCACGGTCTAGCTGTTATATAATTTTAGTAGAGCTAATGCGTTTCTCTTCATTTTAACTTAGGTGTATCGGGTAAAATTTTGAAAACATAGATTAAAGAAACCAAAAAAATGAGAAAAATTAAATAAAAGTTATCTGCTTGCTGATGAAACACAATAAATCATTCAGAATAAAAGGTACTTATCTCACATCAATTATGAATTAGATGTTTACAGCTTCTCTTCCAGCTTACATGCCATTTTACTATTTATAAGTACAGAATTTAAATTTTCACATTTTTTATAGGTATTTTAATTTACTTCTTTTCCGAAAACTTCCAAACAATATACAGCCATAGATTACCTCAACCAAAGAGAAATGTTTACATATCACTGTGATCAGAAATGAAGCTGTGAAATAAGTAATTTTTTAAACAAACTTTCAAGTAATAAATAAAATTGAAATTATAGCTTTCAAATTACATCACATAAATATCTAAGACATATTTTGAATTTACAAACGTTACATATAATACGATCATGATGTTGGAACTCAATCTCAGTAAATTCAATTAAATGCTATAAACGAGACCTTGAGTTAGCAAGTAGAGGCATACTAGATGCAGCTCTCCATCAACAGATATTCAATGCTTATGAGATACGAAAGTTCTTTTATATATTACTGAAGTAGTGGGTTATCATATTATCATCGTGTCAAGGTAGTAAATATTGTCTTAAAATCAACGAAAATTGTCTCACATCTTGAAAATCTTGTACATAAAAATCTGCGATTTTTACTAGTACACAAAATAATTTTATACCAGTTATTAACAATTACACTAAAAATACTCTTGTAAAACTTCAAAAGGGGCGATTCGAAAATGATCAACTACAGATATACGTACGTAAATTTCCCACAAACATCTTACAAATTTTAACATTTTTGTAGTGTCAAAACGTTGTTGGCTTCTTATTAATAGGAGTTACAATGATTCAAAAACTTTAACATAAAAGAATAACATAATATGGCCATAAAATACCAATCCTACGTTAATGGTTATCAGAACAATTACTATTATGCCTACGTACAAACCATATTCATTTGATTAATAAATATGGATTCTAAAAAAAACTATCTATCCCAGAAAGAAATATCTAAAAACATGTCATTTTCTGAGACAACAAACATTACCCTAGATTGGAATTTCATTATCTCCAGATTTATGCGCCTCGCAGTAACTTAAAATGTCTCACGTAGACATTTCCTTAAGGAGAAGGTTATGTCCTGACATTTCCTCAGCTCAAAGAGTAACACGTCTCTACGTAAAGGTGAAACATAATATTGATACACAAAATGTTCCTCGATGTTGTGATCTTCGTCAAGGTACTGAATATAAACATACATTTTTTGGCCACACTTGAAAATGTTCTATTTAGGCTACATAAAGTTAATTGGGAGCAGTTAAAAACGTTTTTTTCTCATAATTATTCGAATGAGAAAACTTTATTACAGCTTAAAACATTCATTTGAGTGATAGCTATTTTATATCTCTAAGTGAAAATGTTGGAGAGATAAATGAAATTGTGGAACGTGACTCCAACATATTAGTTAGCTATAGCAGAGTTTTAAAACATTTTTAACTTCTGTGTTCCTCTTACACCTTTCAGAACTGTTACAGTAATGTTGCTATGACGTAAGTACGAGTCAGTGTGTTGTTCGTTTATGAAGTATATGAACACGAATGAGGTAATGCTAACGCTGAAGTGTGAGTAAGCTCAAAACAGCTGAAATAATAATTCGTAAATTCACATGCAAACCACTTTTAATTTAATGAAATGTTTCCCGCCAGCAAAAAGTTTATATTCCATCTATTACGTGTAAGGTCTTGTTTAAGTTGCAGCTTTCCTATTTTATAACAGGACAAATACTACAAACTATCGTTATTACATACATAAAATAGTTAAATATTAAAGTAAATGCACTCAGATACTTACGATACCTTTGTTGTTGCACTGAGAAATGTTAGTCGTTTTACTTTCATTACACTTGTTTTAATGTGTAAGGTAATATGAACAGTATTAAAACATCCACAAATGTTTTCTTGAAGTAAATAAGTGTTTTTTTCTTTAAGGGTAACTTATTCCATGGTAGTAATAAATAAAGGCCTGTTTTGTTATAACGTATACAAAATGCAGAAAGTTTGTAACGCTCTTACTTGTTAGCAGGTCCCTTGAATAGAATTACAGGATTTTTCCGCTCCCAGAAGTGAAACGTTCGATTATATGAAGTTATCGACGAGTAAGTACGAAGATACGAAGGATACACACTACACGACGAATATTTCCGTGCTACAGTTACACCTGTGGAGTTATAACTACAGCTCACTATTTTTCGCTAAAAGAATTCTGCAACAGTTTGTTTCAATGCCATATGTGTAGCGACCCTTATTTTTCGCGAAAAGAATTTTGCCACACTTTGTTTCAGTGCATTACGTACATATCTGCAAATCTGCTTTATGGTCATTGGCAGCGTGTCTATGTGAAGAGCTGTATCTCATTTGACTGCGCCAATTATAGTAACGTTCCTACAACACCACACACCGGTGATTTTCCGGTAGAATCCTAAGGCTCGCGAGAGTTAAAATATCCAATCACAGACCACGGAACAGAACTGCAGATGTGCGCGTAAGACACCGAAAACGAGTGAGGCAAAATTATTTTCGCGATAAACCAGGGTCCCTACATATGTGCACATATGTAGCCCTGCTTCATGGTCAGTGATTGGCTGTTTATAACTCTCAGCGTCTAGGGTTCTACCCGCAAATCACAGACTTGTGCTGTCGCAGTAACCTTGTTACTGTTAGCACAGTCAAATGAGCCACGTCTGTGCAATAATACATTCTGCCAGTAACCATGAAGAAGTGCTTCATATGTGCACATAAGGCTTTGAAACAAACCGTTGCAGAATTATTTTCGAGAAAAATAGTGAGTTGTGGTTACAAGAACAACAATATCTTGATTTCTTTTGTACTAACAAAAAGTGTTTGTATGTACTTTGGTTCTATCACACCCCTAAAACAAGACAATCATATCTCGAAACTGATATTTTTGTTCCAAAAATTTCTGATATATTATTTATAATACTCATTCATAAAACTGAATTCTTTTTATGAAGACAATTCACAAAATTTTATATTTTGTCAATACCGAGATTTACTAGGTCAACTCAAAATTTTAAATTAATTTTCTCGACAGCAACGTTTTATTCATAACAATGATAGTCTTGTTCTGGGGTTGCGATATTGTCGTAAGCGACAGAAATCAGGCCTATCGAGAGATGTGGCGCAACCGTTTGGCTCTCCTTAGGATGGACCTGGGTTCGATTCTCGGCGCAGGCCGTTCTGATTTCTGTTTTCCGTGATTTCCCCAAGTGCTGGGATGAAATCTTAACAAAGGCCATGGCTGATTCCTCTTCCAGCTGCTGTCATTGTAACAAGTTGTATGTAGCCGTCTATAATGATCTCGCTGTCGACCAGACGTAAATCCCTCGTACCTTACCTAACTGGCTAGAGTACTTTCTGTTAAATTGGTAGTGAATTAGCACAATTTAGTTTTCTAACGTTACATCTTTGAAAAACATCAATTTTATTTTAAAAAATCCTAAATGCAGTTTATCTAACTTTAAATAATAATTTAAATTTAAAACGTTACGTGACCTATTCATATTAAAGATATTTTCAACAAGTGTTCGTAATAGTGCATTCTCGTAATGTAAAGTAGATATGAAGGTCTTTGAAAAGGTTTTAGTAATCAATGCAAGGTCAAAAGTACCCTAAATTCCAGCATATAACACTGGTTTAAAAGCTCTTACTTTTAAACTAATGCTCAGAAAATACAGTGTACTGGTGTGATGTCTTCGGCGACTGACAGTTTACATTAGAAAAAAACATTACATTGAAAAAAAATACTTATTAGTCACTGCAAAATATTTTGTTAAAATGAACCTTACCATTAACCATTTTTTTGCAGTATCCACAAAAAATTTATGCTGTCCCCAATAAAGTTTTGCAGTGGCTACAAAAAATTTTTGTAACCATTACAAAATTATTTTATGAGGTCCATATTGACAAAATATTTTGTAGCCACCACAAAACAGTTTTTTCTGTGTAATTAAAATATTAAAGCACGTAACTAAAATAATAATGTAGCAAAATAAAAACATAGTCTCTCACGTAAATTCCTGATGTTATGAAACGATTTCTTACCCTGTGTTGTACCACTACGACGCCTTGCAATAATGTCACTATGTACGAATTATATGTTGATATGTACTATTGAAATTTTACACAAAATAAAGTAATTATTTTTTGTACGCTGTATCAACCAAAAACTCTTTCAGGTTATCTTGAAAGAAGTTTACATTTAAAAATAGAGAACTGTTACATAAATTATCTTCTTTCCAGACAAAGAGTATCTGAATTGATTAATATTTACATGCAGGTCTTGCAACAATTGGTCAGTTATAAAAAATTGATCATTATTATTAGTTTTGAATATTTTAGTATCAACCAAGCACAGATTGACAAAAAAATTAAATCGCTAGAAAAATATAATAGGAGTACAATATGGCAATTGTTACAAGAGCTAAATATTTTTATTACTGATACTACCTTCACGATTGTGCTGAAATAAAAGCATTGTTGTATGTACCGTACTTCGATTAAAATTAGGACAACACTCCAGTTTGGCTGTCGTTACCATCTACATTGTTCCTACAACAGTCTGTCCTGTGGAAGTGACAATGTTTTCTGTAAAAGGCAGATGCACATTTCTCCATCTGCAGAACATATTGTTACTTCTACAAAACATATTGTAATAGGAACAATCCAGCTAGTGCTCACAATATAACTGGAGTGTAGTCCCTATTTTATCAGAATTATGGTACCTTCAACAATACTTTTCTTTTAGTGTGTATGAAATGCGAAGGAAATAAACATTTCATTACCACTTACGGGCATTGGTGCGTGGAAAACCGCAAAAATGGTTAAAATGAATATGGTGGCCTCTATACGTGGCTTTTGTTGTTATCTGATTGAAGTTAAGTGTCCTGACAATAAAATTGGTGGCTGCAACAGATTTCACGATGCAAATGTGAGGATTTCAAAATTTCATATACACTTTCAGAACGTCTGCTACAGAACGTATGCTTTATGTTTTAACATAATGAATAAGGGAGATAAATACAAGTAAAAGCTTTACTTAAGGCGGCCGCCTATCCCACGCTTCAAATGCGTTGCACCGTGTTCGTAAACAAGGTTTTCTGCGAAAATACTCCATGTGTGCCCATTGTGCTAACCTGGAATAGGAAACAAACTTCACACAAGGTCGGAACTTCATTGTTAAGACACAATGCTAATTGAAAACACTGTTTCTAAGCCCTTCAACACGACTAAAAACGGCATTTTCTGACTTACGTATTTCAATGTACTAACCGGATGTATGTGAAACTCAGATTGCGACCCGCACTGAATTTAGTTGCAGACTTTCCACCAATAAAATTATATTTTAATCGCTTAGTGTCCCATAGTAAAAACGGTTCGGCGGGAAGCTTGCACGCTAGTTCAGCGCTTGGCTCGTTGAGGCGACGCGGCATTTGATGTGCGCTTCAAGGTCGACCTTACTGCTCCGTCGCTTTTGATTATCTATTGCTTGGGTAAGCGGCGCCCTTAAGGCATTGCTCTTTAGTTTTTACTGGTCTTGCAATAATTATTTTTTTAAACTTAAACAATAGCAGATCTCAAAAAATTTGTCTGGCAGTTTTGTATACAATATTTTTTTTTGCCGTGATAGCTATTTTTTTCGAAGCAAGACAATATACGGTTTTGATTAAAAAGTCAATTAACCATAATTTAGTTGAGTACATGATTAGCTAAAACCATAGTATTTACCGCATTCACAAAATCTGCCAACATGGAGAAGACATTTTAAACAAAACAGCCAGACAGATTTTTGATAACTGTTCTCGTTTAGGCGTAAAAAATTAATACCGCTAAAATAGTAGAAAGTTGAGAGAATGGCCTTAATGATTTCTGGAACTAATGTTACTGATTTGACCTCTCAGCAGTTTTTGAGTAAAACAATGGTTTGTAGAGAGTTTTTCCCCTTCATTTTTGTGACAAAAATATGTTGAAGTTATATTACATTCTCCACGGAAAAATCATATTAAATTTTGTTTAATATACTTCAAGACATTATAATAGTTTGTGCGGGATAAATGGAACACTAAAGATTAAAACTATGAAGATTCCACTAGCTGTTACTGCATATAATTCAACATTAATAATAGTTACCTTACTGCTTCTATGGTTGGCAGCAAATAGGCGACAGTAGTTCCGTGTTTTCTCCTTTTTTAATACAAATATACTAAAATTAAATAAACTTAAATCGGCATATTTGTGATTCATATAGTTAATAAACTTTTGTTATCAAACTGTATATATTCCTACCGACTGCACAGTTTATCGTACACGCGCTAATATCAAGTGACATTTTCCCGTCGCTAGCCGTGACAAGCGGAAAGATACGAATTGGATAGAAATAGAAATTTAGCAGATCTTTCTGAGTGCTCACTTTATTTCGAACCTCCTGTAGAGTCCAACTCCTCAATATTATCAAAATAAAGAACCACATTCATATTAATACTTTCACTTAGTACTGGCGGTTCCTGGTAAAGTGAGTACTTTTGAAGAACTTCGTGCATAGAATAATAATAAAATATTATATGTGACTTTACATGTTTACTTTTGGGTTCGTTACAATCAATGCACTTTCATTTACTTACGTTGCTTTGTTTACAATAAAAAATGGCAGTAAGTTAAAAAAATATCTAAACGTAAAAAAACTAAGGTTTCAAAAGTTCTCATTTTATCCGGAGCAATCTATAATTACCGTAAGAAAATTTGACCTAAGTATCTTAATTCAAGAATAATAATTTCTAAAACTTTAAAATACACATTGTGCAACCTAAAATTTCCTAATTAACTAAAAAATGCATTGCATGACAACTTTAAACATAAAATACATATTACGCGCCAATCCTCGTGAAGAGAATCACCAAGTGCATGTCCACATGGGCTAAGATGTATGTAGAAAATGCTATTTAAACTAGTTGTTCATGATTAAATGCTAATTCAGTAATATTTTGTATGTGTGCGAATACAAACAATCTGGAACAGTTTTTTGACGTGAAAGTAATGTAAGTAAATTATATTTACCTTTTAGCCACATAACCCTGTGTTCAAACAGGAAACTGAAAACTACAAGGTTTTATTTTAGCCAACGAAACCGGCATTTAAGTCAATTATTTTTAATCTCGGAACAAAAGAACTCTTAAACTCACATAGTAAGAATTTAAAAAAATCTGTATGGTTATAGCCTAATACTATTTTAGGCAGTTTATTTTTTAAATAACGTTATGAACTGAGAAAATGCTCATTTTATTAAGTATATGAAAAATTCTATTTAAATGTATTTCCAAATTTGTGTGCTACTTCAAGCACTATAACACGTACAATTAGCTGTGTTTAACTAATATAATCAGTGTGTTCATCTCTTATTTAAATGCAGTTGATGGGTACTGATTCATTATACAGTACTAAATCACAGTACATTGGCACGTGTATTTTTTTATTGAAGTTGATAGGATGAATTTGTCATTGGTGAACGGAATGGCCATCACGCGGTGGGCTATATCTGACGCACAAAACGAGTTTAACGACGCTGTGTAACAGAAAACCAATAACAAAGTCATCGGTTCTGGCGAGTATCTGATCGTTGCGAGAGCTTCCAATAGTGCGGCGAGTAATTAACATGACGTTATCGTAGCGAGCAGATTACAGTATATGAAACACGTACATTACACAGGAATGAATGTTTGAGGCATTTATCACAGCACTCGAGAACTGTATTATTATTCCTCTGATGGTACGCTCTGATATGAGTCTGCTCGGTAGAAGGAAATAATTCCATTAATATTCCTCCCGTTTATATGCCACTTGGCCAGATCCAATTTCACGTCCAGCAAACATCGCATCACATTGCAAATGAAGCGATTGTTTTTGTATACTATACGAGTTAATTCATAACGAGGGATAATTTTAACCACTTCATTTAAGTCCTGATATTAAATACACCATTCGTTGACTTAATTCGTATTTTAAGACAGGGGCATTTTATGTAGGATAAACGCACTCGTTCATGTTTGTCATTTACGATATTTTCAACCATACCACAGCACAAACAATTATTTCAGCTTTGGCTTACTGAAACTGCTTTTCAGTAGTAAAGTTAATTCCACAACATTTATGAGCCAAGTTCATTTTTAACAAGTCTTTCTAAAAAGACAAATTTTATCATTTAATAACGTTTTAATATTCTATTTTAATACCTACTTCAACCAATGTAGATAAAATCATATTTCATTCATACTAACTATAGGCAAACTTTATAAATCTTAAATCATTAGAACAGAAATACGTTCAAAATTATTTTCAGGAGCTTCGCAGATACCGTCATTAAAAATACTTTCAAAATAAACGTGAACGCGACACTGATTTCATGCAAATACTATTCACGTTACAAACGCACAGTAGGCCTACCGTTAAAAATTAAAAGTTTAAATAATTTCATTGTCATAATATATTTTTACTTTAGAAATTTTTTCCGGTACTTACTAGTTACGTGAGATTATCGACTCCAAGAAATATATCAATTTATTGACTTCAGTTGTCTTTGCTGAACTCAGACTGGTTAGTTTCAGAATTACTAAAGCGACTTAAAAAAAGGTTACGCATGGCGTTCTCACGTGAATTTTGCATCAAATACAAGGACACGTGTTTCGGTTTCCTCGTCTACTAGATTGTCAGAAGGATTTTAGTGTGATTCAATAGAACTTTACACTGAGCCTAAGTCTCCTTAATCTGAAGAATTTTGCTAAATAATTTATGCTTTTTATATGTCGTTTACTATTTATCAAAACATTACGAAACTAAACACTTTTCATATAGAAGCAGTGATGTCTGCTACACAGCCACTATTTCTACTACTATGGAATTAATAAAAGGTTGCTACAGTGTTAGCGAATTCGTTTTCAAAATAGTATGCTCTTACTGAAAGAAACTGAAGAGTTCAAAAGCCACCATTATGTCAGATGTCAAACCAAATTTTTTTAGAGTATTTTTACACCGCGGGTAGTCAAAACAATAAGCTGAAGGATAGAAAAATTTTAAGTGCCCTACTGTGATAAACAGCAGCTGGTTATAAATATTTCGAACACCATAAATCATGTTTATAACTGTAGCAGAAATAATTATTGTATATTTTGCTAACATTTCCTTTGCTAAAATTCCGCACATTAACGGATGTCTAAAAATACAATAATTTTCGCTCAGTTCAGGTTTATGATTTTTAAATGGACATAATAATGCCAAACAAGTCTGGTGATTTTAAATCATTACAGATGTGAATATTGAAATTCTGTCAAAAATTTGGCACTGTAAAAGTTAAATTGCATGTAAACAACAATTTTACTAAACATCTAACCTCAAAGAGAAAAACACATAGGCTCTACGTGAAAATGTTTTACTATGCAAACATCGAAAATAACAGACATTATACAATATGAATATTGAATTATTATTTTTCCCGCACTATTAGCTTTGTAAGAATAGCAGGTAAACGTGTTTTAAAAAGTAAAATTTGTTTAACTTTCAGAGTATACTTTGTTAGCGAAACATTTGTGTTGGCATAGCTTATCTGATATCCTGGTTATTCGCGCGATAAATTAGTGATAAGAAAAATCTGCGTGGTCCTGTCATAACGTGCGTGATATTTTTACAACAAGCGACTGAATTATAACTCTGCTTTACCTATGTAAGCACCATGAGTTGAAGCGTACAAAATTTCAGTTAATATATGTATTTATAAGCTGCTCAAGCTCCGTAGAGGAGTATGCTTAATACTATTGATGTATGACCTTTTAAATGGGTTGAATTTAGTTGATAGTTTTACAGCATAAAATTGAAATGTAATCAGGAATAGCGACCAACTCGCAGATTTCACATAAATGTGCAATAATACGTTTTATATACGTTTAAGTAATGTGCATATGTATGTCTCACTCTGGTGTGTGTGTGAAACTTTACTGAAACAAAGTCTGGTGTACTGTGTTTATATTTACATATTAAAGGTAATTGTAAGGCGCACTTTACAATTTCGGTATCTGATGACATTTAAAATGGGAATTATGAAGTGTAAAATAAAAAGGGCAACGTGAAATTTGTGCTTTTCTTGCCACTATTACTTGGCGTTAACTAGGGCACAAACACTCTAAATCTGAATTAGTGAATATTCACTGATTCACGCCGACGGATGGAGCAGTTTCAACAAATTGAATCAGTAAGAAATCACTGTGAAATCGGTGACTATTCACTGATTCCGATAAAGACTGCCAACATTGCACAAGTTAATTAGTGCATATCCACAGATTTTCCAGTAATTTTTCACTGATTCAATAAGTGCAAATTGTTCTTTGAAAACAACAGGTAAAAACAGTGAATATTCACTGATTCACTTGTGAGACGTTAGCACTCTTAAAGGAATCAGCTAATATTCACTAATTAAACAGTGACTATTTTCACTGATTCGAATTGTTGAAACTGCTCCATCATTTAACGTGAATCAGTGAATATTCGCTAATTCAGATTTAGAGTGAATATAACATTAAATGGATCTTATTAATTATTTCATTTCTTACTCCCATATACTATGTTATCAATAAACATTTCTACAAAGGATTTGAGCTCTGAAAGCATTGCTCATATGATATTTTAATTTGGATATCTTATTCGATTTTCTTAAGCATTGCAGTTAATATAACACTAACAATGTCTGAGACTAGGGGGTATAAATAGGTCTATACTGTATTTAAATAAGGAACAGATATAAACTTAAAATATGAGTAATGTTTTAAGTTATCAACATGAAGTTTTTACCATTTGATAATTCAAAGTGCTTTTGAGTTGTACAGACAATAAATAACCAATGCTTTTTCACATAGTGATGAAAGAATATATCGTAACTGTAAAATGACATTAAAATTAAACCCTTTTTACCTCGTTGACGTACTGACACTATGCAAATAGGAGAACTCTGAGGTTAGCTAATAATGTACAGTGTAAATAATTTTGTCTGATTCAGGTTATAAACAAGTTCAAAATTCGATATTCGTTTCCTGTACGGTGTTTTCATTGAGGATACGAAATAGGCGCTATGTTATTTTGTGTAATGAAGAGCGCAAAATAAAGCGGCGAAAGTCCGGGCCAAATGAAGTTTATTTACATTTCAAAAATAACCGTTTTCGAAGGTTCAGTTATTATATTCTGCCTTTCGTGATACACGGCGTAACTTCTGTAAAGTTGAAAATCACCGAACAAAAAAAATTTTCATCTTAAAAATACTTTTCTTACAAAAATGCTAATGCAAACTAGTTACGTATGTAATAACCAGACTTGGAGTTTGACAGTGGAACCCCTTTCTTTACACTTCTCAAGGGACCTGGAAAAATTACTATGTGTAAAATTTAAAAAGAGGGAAATTTCTAATGTAATAGCTGCTGTAAATGGGACTACAAAAAGTAGTTATAAGTGAAGGGAAAGTGAAAAAACGGGGGTTGTAAAAAAGGGGTTCTACTGTCCTCTCTCTCTCTCTCTCTCTCTCTCTCTCTCTCTCTCTCTCTCTCTATCCACGTATATTCCCTGACTTCATCTGATAGAAAAATTGTGTAAATAATCCTGTAAATGTGCACTCCAGTTTAGTTTTCCACACACTTTGTGACACAGTACTCACACTCGAATTTTCTCTGGGTGGTTCATGAGCTCACATAGCTACATGACTGCGGCTGGACGCCAGCTTCATACTGAAACTGAACATGTATACTTTGACTCTACTTCAAAACACGTACTTCTGGCTAGCAAGAATGCATTAGTGTCAGGTTGAGCATTTACATTTCACAGCAACCACAATACTTCCTGTCTGGTGGTGATAGTAAACTCTAGCCGTAAATGAGATTTAAAAGTGTAAAATCCACCGTAGTATGTGTAGAGCACTAAACAAGCCAGCAGGTTTATTCCCACTCGGTGAGAAAATTGTGCATATAACGTTCACACACTCGCAACTACTACTGTGTATTTTTTTTACTTAACTCACACGATCCGCTATCCGCGAATGAAAATTCTTGAACTGTTCAATTTCTACTACGGACTGATGGTCGTCTTAATCATAAATGTTATTTTTTTTAGAAATTAATAAAGCTTATGATTTGAACATTTTGCTATATTGTTTTCTTTAGTATAAAGATTTTGGTTAGAGTAATTAAAAGGCAAGTTTAATTGTCAGTTTCATTAAAAAAAAATACTTTCGTATATTAGCCTATTACGCTACGGAGTTAGCGAAAAATTGCTTTGCTACATGCACAATGGATCTGCAAGCTCATAAACATAGTAAAGGATGAAATATCGAATATTCGTGACAAAAATTTTTTTAGTAAATTTTATCTAATACTTTTGGCGTGAAACATTGGTTGACCTAAACAGCTTACGCTTGGTAACAAACTGAATAAATTCAGTCCACAAAACATTGTATTTCTGCGACATATCTGGCAGCCAGTAAAATAACTGAAACATACTTTGTATGCTGCGAAATTTTGTAGTTCCACGTAGAACAGTGACATTAATAGTTAATTTCTGTCTACTTAGCAGCACTGCGTGGAGCGACCCTTAAAGTTATAAAATATGTAGGCTAAAGAAGAGAAATTATACAGTCCACTTTACCAAGCGAGATCATGATTACTGTATAGTAACTTCAGGAATTAAAATTTAAATAAGCAGCTTACTGCAGAAAGATATAAGCTGAAAATATGAAACGAAAACTTATTTGTATTTTTAAATACACGAATGTGAAACAGTAGTAAATGTACGATTGTTTTACTGTAGCCACTAAAAGATTTGTTGAATTAATCGAACAGTACACAGTGTTTTACTCAGGTCTGCAACTGTAACGAGGATGTAAATATTCTTGTATTTTTCCAATATTTCTCGCAGTCTGCGACTCAAATACTTACAATTACCGATACTTTTTACCAATAAAGCGGTAACATCTAAAAATTAAAAAAATTATAATATTTTTTAAAATTAAAGCCTTGAGTTTGCTGCCAGCACAAAGTCCTTCAGTTAAAACCTGTCTCAGCTTAAACATTTACAAATTGCTTTGCCAGGCATATGGAAATAGACTGCACAATTATTCAATATCATTATAAAATCTATATTAAATTTAAAAAAATATTAATCTGAACTATGATTTCTGGCTGATCGAAACAAATAGGCAACCGTCTGTATAAGTTTGAACTTAATTAAACAATCACCCAAAAGTCATTTAACAATTCTTTTTTTTAAATATTACATTTCTTCACCAAAATTATTTACCTTCAAATACTTCTACTAAAAAATTTTAACCTAGCTCTGGTTTAGCATTAAGTACATTTAAAAATAAAAATCTTTGCTATGCAATAATATTCGTATAATTTACTGATTGATAAAAAAGAGCATTACTGAGGGCCCATTAACAAAGGTAGCAAATTATAAAATAGTTTTAAGTGTGTCTAGAGTAATTAAGTAAGATATGACGTATTTATCAATTAAGCTTCATTTAAAAATGTTAACTCTGTCAAAATATATTAAATATAATCTCCCTGGATGTGTGTGAATAATATAATATTATATTGTAACTAGTTGTCCCGTTGCGGCTCCGCCCGCGTGTAGTTTAGAAAAGAGTAACTAACTTTCAATTACGTATTAATTGATGGAGTTTCTCTATTATGTGTATGTCTTTAATTTGCGAATTACTATTACTTAGTTTGTATATATTTATGTACGCAAACTTTAAAGGAAAGAGCATGTCGATTTCTCGTCAGGTTAGTTTCATTAATTCCAAAAAAATTATTTTCCGACTTTTCACTCGTTTAAATTTTGAGATCCGTTTTAGACATTTACGTAAGCTTAATTTTAAAGCAAAAACCACTTCGATGTCTCAAATGATTTGGGAGATACGGAAGAATACTTGGAAACACTTTTTTTAACCTGCTTTCAAAGACGAATGTTGAAGAATTCTGAAATAATTTTTTAGGTATTTGCGTAGGCTTCATTTTATAGCAAAAACGACCTCGTTATCTCAAATTATTCAGGAGAAACGGATTATTAATTAAAAACACTTTTAATTTTTTACCGGCTTTCAAGGACGAATTTTGAAAAATCCTAAAATCACATTTTATACATTTACATGAGCACCATTCTGATGCAAAGATCACATCGATATCTTAAGTGTTTTAAGAGAAATAGAGGATTTATTGAAAACACATTTAACGGCTTTTCACCTCCTTAATTTCCGAATTTCGGAAATTCTAAAAATTATGAAATATGCATTTGTTTAGGCAATGTTTTGAAATATTAACAATATATCATCAGGTTAGAGAGTAATCAAGAATTTCGCGAAAACACGTTTTGCCCCTTTCACCCCTTTAATTTTCGAATTTCTAAAAATCCTACCTTAGTGGGTGCATACGCTGTGAGAGCAAGCTACACTGAACTTTTCACGTTTCTAGGTCCAGCGGTTTGGGCTGTGCGTTTATGAGTGAGTGCGGCACTTAATTTTATACATAGAGATTAATCGTTTGCTAGTATTTACAAACACTAAACTTATCACAAATCAGAAAAATATTCTTAAAATCCGATTGCAAAAGAAATATATTAAAACTGTGAAGGACAAATACTTGCCAGACAAAGCTATTTTGTGATAAGCGATGTGAATACATGCAAGCAAACACTTTTTCTTAGGTGATGTTCTTAAAAGTTACAATCCATCGAGGTATAAAATAACTATCGCCACGTACACTGTGGTAACCATGAAAATAATGAGCTACGCCTATCATATAGCCTATGTAATAATTCTTCAATTGACTATGGTCATAATTTTTGATGTTACGTTAGACGTATAAATTCATAATATTGTGTGAAAGCATTTTTTGCACATCTTCCTAAAAAAACTGGAACAGTTGTTGCGGCAGCTACAAACCCAAAATGAGCTAAACGTGTTAAATTTTACTAAAAATTAACAATGGGAAATAATTTAGTATTAACGTAAGCGACACAGAGTTTAGTTATATATAAACTAAAATACACTTGTGGTGGCGATTTAGTCTGAACCTGTACAAAATCTTTACCTGTTGAATGTGTTTCACTGACTAGAAATAAAGTAATTTTACTATACATTTTCCCCCAAGGACTGCTTAACATTTCCTCCGTGCGCAAGTAGAAGTTAGCCAATCGAAATTCTTAGCAGCATAATTTATAACAATTATTTTGTTGTTTACTAGCAACAATCAAATAAATACCACGTCTTCGTTCAAAATAAAACACACAGATACTACAAGTAAAAAATTCTATGACGAATGAGATATTGCACAATTTTTTTCATTACAAAGGCATACAGCAAACACAATGAGTAACCAATTAAATCAATGACAAGTTTCCCCCTGCCCAACATGTCATGTTTGTTACCATACTTTTCTTTCGCATTTTCTTTTTAAACACACCGCGATCGAAAACTTCACCGATTTAAATTATTCTTGGAGTACATGGCATTGAATATTGTTAGATAATTAGTTCAAACTGTTTCAATACAAACTCACTCATAGAACCCCTTCTCCCAACACTCTGAGTGTCTTCCTCGATTTTATCACACACAGAGATGGTAAATATTTAACAGTGTGGTATCTATAAATTTTCCTCGTTAACATTTAAAAAGTAGACACTATGAACGTTATTGTACGCGAAGTTTCAGCGTATCGACTTAAATCATAAATTATTTAACTGAAATTAATTTTATGCGTAGACCCGTTCTTTCTTCCTTAACGTGGTTTCTTTTTAATTTTTCTTTCTACTTTATTTTTAAAGCCACTATTCGGTATTTTCATATCGTAACGGGGTAAAATTTGATACATAAAATATTTTTTTAACCTCTTAATGATTCTTTCTATGAGTTAGTATCATTATCTGAATTTTCGTGCACATACAGCAACGCAAGAGAATGTTGCCAAGTTGCAGAAAAAGTTCCACAGTAGAAAAGTACGTATTAGTTGTCAACGAATATATAACACACATATAATTCAGGAAAGGAAGTACGGTAGTGGTGTAAAGAAAGACGACGCAGAAAAAAATATAGAAATAAAAAACACAAATTAATTCCAAAAGTAACGTAGTTTTTAACGTGTACATTTAAAGTACCTAAAGGACGACTTGAAATGAGTCTGGTAAGGGATACAATTACTACTTTCATGGATACCATAACCGAATGAATATATGTAATCTTCATACAAGTGTTGGGCTTCACATGTCCCGGATGAGATGTATGTAAAGGAAATTGATTATTTGCTTGGAATTTGCCATTTTTTAAGGTAAACATTGGTCTTATTCATTTGCGTATCTTAACCATGAAATGAAACTTACATTTTTTTACTTTTGCGTGTAAGTCTATGAGTGCACAAAAGGTTTGGTTTCTGCAATCACCAACTAACAAATCAGCAAGTTTGTAAACAAGCTTTGTTTCACACCGAGGCGATACGGGTTCGATTCCCGGCGGGGTCGGTCCCAGAATTTTTGCATTTGGGAATTGTGCCGGACGATGCCTCTGGTTGGCGGAGCTCCAGCGCTGAAGACCTAGGTGCTAAGTGCTCACCAAAATCTTTCCACTCATTCACTCACGTATCATTATTGGTACAATTAAATGAGCGACGCCTCTGCCCGAAGTCATGATGACCAATAACCATGAAGCATCGCTACAAATGTGTAGGCTACGCGAGACACTGAAACTGGTTTGTTGCAAAAAATTTTCGCAAAAAATCAAAGGGTCCGTTGACCCCATTAAACTGTGATTAGTATATGGTGTAGTCTGCCTAAGTAGCAAGTTAATTTATGGATTTTATTTTCTCTGTAAGACGTTAGCGAAAATCGTTTACTTTCAAAAATATTCTGGTCATAGGTAGAAGAAAACCTTCCATCAAACGCCTCATTTCCTTGACGTTTCACGGTCCCGAGGCACTTTACGACGGTCGTTAATTCTTGGCTCGTCCAGAAGTTATGACGTTTCTCCCGCCATTTCCCAAGGCGTTTATCTTCGTAACAACCCGAGTAGCCGTATTGGTGGCAGTCTTGCCGTGCCGCGGGGAAAACTTCCCGTGCTCGAGATATCTGATGCTGGGGTTGGTTAGAGCGCGCGGGAGCACTCTGGCGGAAACACAACCAACTTACCAGTGAGGGGAGGGTGGGGCGCGGGGTTGGAGGCAGCGCTGCCAGCAGCGATAAACAGCAGCCATGGCGGGCAATGTTGCCAAGTTTCCACCCCGCAGATGTGGTGTGATGGTGCCTAAATGGCCGCAAGAAGAAAACCCGGAGGAAAAAATTCTAACTTCAATGAACCTCTCTTTTGTAACAACGAAAGTTTACCAGCTATATTTTTTTTTTGTTTTCTTAGGAGAGTGCGTTGGATAAAGGCTAAAAGCTCTAATTGAAATCTACAAGCTTTTTGAGAGTCAACGTGGAAAAACTTCAAAACAACGATCCTAGATATATTTGCCAATGTTATGAGCAAACGTTTTCCCAGAACGAAGGAACTGTTATAGGTGAGTGTTAGACAACTTTATTGCGTCTTCACTTTAACATTTATTCAAATTGTATTTTCAAAAATTTCTCTTCGACAAAGCATAGGTAGAATGTATTATTAGGGCCCGGTAGTTTTCGCGAAAAGATTTTTGCCCCACTTTGTTGCAGTGTCTTACGTGTACAACTGCAGTTCAGCTTCATGGCTATTGACAAGAGTGTTTTTTTGCAGAGTCGTTATTTAATTTGACTGTTCCAATCAGTACACGGATAACTGCCACACATCACGTCTGTGATTTGTGGGTTTAACCTCCAGACGCTGGGTGTTACGGCATCCAATCACATACCACATAGCAGAGATGCAGGTGCGTACGTTAGGCAATGAAACAAAGTGCTGCAAAAATCTTTTCGCGAAAACTACCGGGCCCTATCTGCTTGACATAAATAATAATGGAATCCTTCACTAATTTGTTACGCAGAATCATTGCAATAGAATTCTTGAAAGTTAACTTAAAATATCTTGCAAAGATTCTGCATGATGGTTAGGGACCTGAAAAATTCGCGATTTATTTTGGACACAAGCTATAGAACTCAAGCAACTATATGTCCGTGTCACTTTCACAACTTGGTCTTGCTTTGTTTAACTCGTTCTGGAGAGCGTTGAGCCAATAATATCGAAGCAAGTTAATTGAGGCCAAATCTTTTGTTTCACGTAGACAGCGCTGTTGTCTGCTTGATGGCACATATGTTCTTGATGGCTTGCCTACAGGTCAGCGAACCCGCGAATTTTTCCTGTCTATATGCAGAGCAAATTAATGAAATATTCCGTTACTATTTATGCTTTGTCGAAGAGAAAAATTTGATAATACTATTTGAATAAACGTTATGGATCAAAAACTGAAAATACAATAAAATTGGTTGACACTTTCCCTTAACGTGATACCTTACGCCGCAACTAAATATATACGAGATCTCGGCTTCAGGGATTGTTCTTCATTAATACGTTACTTGAGAAAAAGTTTCGCTCATAAAATTTAAAAAATATATTTTTTTTTGTTTTTGAATTTAGCAAATTTGAGCCGAGAAACTTAACATTTTAAACATATGCTTTTAGGACTGAATTATGTATGTAATGTATGGAAGCGGCGTACACCGGAGTTCAGACACGAGCAAGGATAAGGAATTACTTATCAAATTAAATCATATGTGACTTTATCTGACAAACACATATATGTCCCGCTGACTTTTATGTTCATATCGGTGAGACCCATGTTTCTATAGGTCCTGACGTTGCTATTAGAAATACTCTGAAAACTATGAATAAGTAAGCTGTTCCACTATCAAAATAAACACGCGAAATCATAATCTTATAAATTTCTTCGTACAATTTATTTGTGTAGCAATATTCTCCTCTTCTCAATGCAGAAAATATTTGTTGGTCAAAATGTATATAAATTAATGCTGACTAGCACCGATTAATATAATTAAACATGTAAATCCCTGTACTTCCAAACTCTTCGACTCTCCGGTAGGCAGCGCCCTCAACTTTATGTTTCGTTTCCTCATGATATGCATCATGCTGCTTGCTACCCAATCACTAGTTCACAATGTCATTGATTAGTTGAGACCTGAAAAATTCGCGGGTTCACTGCCCCGTAGACTGGCCTGCAAGACCGTCTGTGTGTTCAAGTAGGCATAGCAGTTGATCATTGGCTGTTCGCTGTCACGGTGACATCACATGATTGGTTCTGCATTTAGTTGCTTCTTTACTATTGGCTCGGTGCTCTCCAGGAAGTGAGTCAAGATGTTCCAACTATAGCTTGTGCCCAAACCAAAACATGCATTTTTCAGGTCTCTATTAATAATAATAATAATAATAATAATAATAATAATAATAATAATAATAATAATAATAATAAATCGTCTTTATTTTCATTGTGGCGAAGTTAAGGCATTGTCGCCTTCTCTTACACTTAACCACAAACAATAGGAAATAAATTGTACTTAAAATTGCATACATTAAACATTATGATGATATTTGTTATAGTAATGTAACAA
>PNEQ01039249.1:0-17234 GCA_003012365.1 Medauroidea extradentata | reverse complement strand
GTAAAAAAAAAAAAAAACAATAATTTTAAGTAGTTATGATCAAGTAAACTAAACTACATCTAACATAAACTATTATTTAAATATATATGTTTTCACAGAAACATGCATATGCACATATATAAACATACAGACATACACACACATACACACATACATACCACACACACATACACACATACATACCACACACACATACACACATACGTTCACATATATACTCATACATACATACACAAATGTACACATAAAAAGTATAAAATTACAATCTGTAATAAGTCGAACACCTAAAAGCATATTCTTATACAAAGACAGGCTGTTTATATTATTGAAAATTTGTATTATTTACAAGAGTAGAAATGTCTAGCTATTTATAAACACACTCGTAGATCAACATAATTTTCCCGAAAAAAATTTTAAACCTATTTAACTCCACATAATAACACCTATCCTATGTCATATTAAAACAGTACTTCGTAAAGTAAATAGGGTTTTATAAGCAAAACTGTCACCAACAATTTTAATACATCAGCTGTGGCGTTATTGATTGTTAGGGATTATTACGGGAAGTGTAACGATTGTAGTTTGTGTATTTTTAAAACGGTTTCTCATTTTCGGCAAAGTTTAAAACATTTTATTTGCAACATTTACGTCGTTTAGAATTTTCTTGGGGGAGGGGGTTGTCTACTGTTCAACACAGGCTTAGTATGAAACGCAAATATATAAATAATACCTAGAGGCGATGATTTTTGGTGAAAAGAATTATGCAACATGTTGTTTCAGTGCCTCAGGTTCACATCTGCAGCTCTGGTACGTAGATATTGGTAGTGTGCATTCGTGTAGAGACGTCACTCATTTGACTTGGCCAATGAGAATAACGTCACTGCGACACAACACGTCTGCGATTTGTGGGTAGATCCCAAATATGTTGACAGTTATAAACAGCCAATCAATGACCATGAAGCAGAGCTGCAGATGTGCACACGAGGCACTGAAACAAAATGTTGCATAATTCTTTTCTCCAAAAATCATTGCCTTTAATAATACCGTTCATTTCTGTATTCTCAAATATTAAACTTAGCGGACATTATTTATTTTAAGTTCATAGTTTTCAAATTGAATTTGAACTTGTGAAAAAATAATACACTGAAATGTAACATTTTCTACTGTTTGTAGCGATAGCTCAGAAATCAAAGCATTTTCCTGGCATCTATGATCATACAGTGACGTAGCTGGAGTGTGTAATATCTTCCCGCACTGGTGCGTACAACATGCCGAAGATCATTTGAGTTCTCGATGTGCTTCTCGTCGTATCAAAACAGCGTCGATATTGTTTAATAATTTAACATTTTCCGTGCAGAAATCCCCTTAACGTAGATAGTCAAATATTAGATTAACAGATTGTGTTATTGTGGCATAGTCATTGGTCTGCAGCGTTTTACAATCGCAGAATCTATTGAGTATTGGTGAAAGTGCTGAAGGCCGTAATTTTACACATGTTGAAGCAGGACAGAGTGTGTTAATTTATCGTGGTGACAAATGGTAGAAAATTAAGTCTGCAGTAAGTTATATGTTCAATTTTTTTCGTAAAGTGACCTATAGTTCAAGAAATGATACCCTTAAACTTAACTTTCATTTAAAAATCTAAAACTACGTAGTCAATCGTTGTTTTGACACAAGTCACGGCGTTGTTTCCTGATACCAATTGATATATAGGCCGGAAAATTTCGTAGATTCAATGACCTGCATGTTAGAATTCACATATTCAAGCCCCAACCATTTGTTCATTAGCTGTTACTAAGTGGAACAGAATAGACGGAGCTTGAATATGCATAGGAAAATAGATTCTAGCCTACGGATCATTGAATCAAGTGGTATTTCCGTATCCGTTTAAAAAATTAAATTTTTTGGTATATTATATTTTTAGGGTGACGTTGCTCCACTGTAAGTCGCTTCACCGACGAACTGGAAAAAAATGTATCGACTTTCTTTTTCATAAGAAATTACCACGAAAAATTAGACAGGCCATTCTGACTCACTCTGTGTATCGACGTAGTGTAATACTACGATTTTTTTCTCACAGACATTGACTTCTGTACAAATTTTATTGGATAACCAAAATTAATTTTAAAAAATTGTTTTTAACATTTCGTACATCATGTATATAGAGTGCCCATATAATTCATGTAAAGCTGTCCGTGTGCAGCATGTTAAAGACCATTTATATTTAAAAAAAAATTCAGGTTTTGTCAGCACACGGTTGACAATAGTTCGGCTACTTGATATTAAGGGGGAACGTGAGTTACTTGACAAAATACGAAACCGTAGAGCCACTGAATTATTTGTGGAAAAAATTTTTGCAGGAAATAGTTTTCCAGTTCCTTTCATGCACATCTGCATCTCTGCTTCGTAACCATGGTTATTAGCAGATGTCTTTGACAGAAGCGTCGCTCATTCGACTGTGTCAATAAATAGACTCGGTGGAACTCCGAGACTCTGACAGTTGAAAATATCCACTGACTGACCATGAAGCAGCGCTGGAGATGTACACATAAGGCATTAAAACAAGGTGTTGCAAATTTTTTTTCCACCAAAATTTAATGGCTCTACAAATTCGTATTGTTGCAGTTGATCAATACACCGTCGAACCTGATATCGTTATGGTAGGTGAGGAATCCCCTGTTGTGCAGTGTATATTTTTCTTCATGGTGTTAATAGATACTTGTTAAATAGCGTGTACTACTTGTGTATTTTTTCATACAATTTTTATTCATGATCATTTAAATTTGTGATTGAGACACTTGAACAATTTTTAAAATGCCTTTTACCAGCCTTTAAACATGTTTTAAATTTAATGGATTTCTAAGTATTTTAATAACCTATTTATTGTTGCGTTGCTATCACGGTTGACTGCACTATACAAGTTAAGACATACATCTCTCTCATTACTATATCTGCAGCAGTATTTCTGGTGCATTTGACGTACAATTTCCCACATGTGTAATATAAGAAACTAGTGGGCAAGCATCAAGGTTGCTGATTATGTTCTCTATTTTACCTGCTGAAAAAGACACGGTGCGGTACAACTATCAAAGTTCTTCGCCAGATCCGCTTCAGTAAATGCTGCTCTGAAGACAAACTTGCTCACTTTGTAGTGTAGTATGTATACAGTACAGCATCCGTCATAAATTTATTCTAGACTGCGTTCCATTTTGAAATCATACATTTCAAAATTATTTTTATTTTGCTGGAGAAGCGTCATTCCACGTGTGTTTAAGATATTCAGTACGTGTGCCCGAAGGAACATAAGATGATGTAACATAATCCTAAATGCGAGTGCCTGATGACGTAGGAAAGTCCAACATCAGATTAATAACAGTACAAGCCAGCTTTCATCTCTCCTTGAACGTGTATATACATACACAGATACACTCCTAAATAGGAACCGGAAGTTTTCTGCGAAAATAATTTTGCCCAAATTTGTTTCAATGCCTTACGTGCACATATGCAGTTATACTTCATTGTTATTGGCTGTCTGCGTTTGTGCAGAGTCGTCATTCATTCGACTGAGCCAATCAGAACAAGGTTAACTGAGACAGCACACACTTGTGATTTGCGGATAAAATCCAAAATACGATGGGAGTTAAATCATCCAATCACTGACATCGAAGCAGAGAGGTGCGCACATAAGGCACAGAAATAAAGTGCGTCAAAAATCTTTTCGTGAAAACTTACTGCCTCTACTCATAAATAGAGACATTCTAAATTCGCCTTGTTATTAAACCTTAGCACAGTTCGTGATGTCACTGGCAACCAGTCCTAATGAGTAGAGATCTGAAAAATTCGCATTTACTTTCAGGCACAAGCTACAACTGTAAGTTCGTGCTCCTTTCACAATTGACCGTTGACTTATTTGACACTTCCTTGAAGTCGATGAGCCAACAATAGCTAGGGACCCTGGTTTTTCACGAAAATAATTTTGCCCCACTCCCTTACGTGCACATATGCAGTTCTGCTTCGTGGTCAGTGATTGGATATTTTAACTCTCTCGAGCCTTGGGATTCTACGGGCAGAACACAGCCGTGGGGTGTGGCAGTGACTTTGTTGTAATTGGCTCAGACAAATGATATACGGCTCTTCAAACAGACACGCTGCCAATAATCGTGAAGCAGAATTGCAGACGTGCACGAATCGCACTGAAACAAAGTGGGGCAAAATTATTTTCGCGAAAAAACCAGGGTCCCTAATAATAACAATATAATTAAATGCAGGTGCATTTCACTGTGATAACGAGCAGCCAACGAACAGCTGCCTAGTCTAGTTGAGCTTACAGATAATACTGGAGGCTATCCTACAGGTCAGTTAACCCACGAATTTTTCCTGCCTCTACTTATGATATTTTATATACGTATTTGACTGCTTTACATGCGCATCGTCATTTTAACGTAGATATATCGATTATTGTCAAAAAGTCTTCTCCGCTGCAAACCTCGACATTATATGCTAATGGAAATCGTTGAGTCAAAAACAACAGTTTGCAGTCTAGTCTGCAGTCAGAAAATATCACGAAATAACGCAGGTCTCTGCTCATAAATGCAGGGTTTATTTCTGCCCGATACCGTGGATAAACGCCGCAACTCTGTAGCGCCTGCTACGTGACCTTTATGCATTACGGCGATCAGTTAAGCGTGGCTGCCTGCCTAAACACGCAGGCGTTATACATAACTGGTTGAAAATGGGGGTGTACACACCAAGAGCTCCGATATAAATAGGTATAGAACAAAAAAAAGGTACTTGCAAGCAATTATCTTCTCGTGTTTCTTTATTACGTAATCTGCGTATCTAGATTGCAAGCATGGAGTTCAAATGTAAAACTAATGCAGAAATAATAAATCTCAACGGACGTGTTTTACAAAGAACATCTTGCATTTTTCCATTCAACGTAAATTATCAATGTAATATTAATAGAGAAGATTTTTTTTCTAATTTTCTTATAGTCTTCGTGTAAAATCATTATATTAATATTATATATGGTATTAAAATAAAAATAAAAAAAAACAGAAAACTTTTTTCCTAAGACGGTATTTTTACGAAATTTCACAAAGAATACATTTTGATACAAGTAATTAACATTTTAACGTATCTAAAGATAAATATTCAATGTTCTACTAACTATTAATTTCTACATGGTAACTGGAAGGTGCGTTTGCTAACCTTTCAGAATATATTCACATTCAAATTCCGAAGAATGCTAAAGTTAAAACATCATCTTTAACGTAAACGGCCTAACCATAAATACAAAAGTAAACTCAAAACCAAGTATTACAGATAATTTTTTCTAAGCTTGTAAAATAATTTCACAAAAGTCTGAATAAACCGTATTTATATATGTTGGAGGGCTTAGAAACAGTGTTATTAATGACGATGCTATCTTAACAGGCCTCGCTCATTAGTTTTGCAGTGGTTTTGAAAAAATATATTTTTTAACGAAAATTAATGCATATATCAAAAATTAATTCTTACAGTTTTAACACTAATGTATCATTGTTTGTATCTGAATTTTTATGTTGCAATACACCAAACAGATTTTTAGATTTTTTCTCCCTGAAATTTCACGTATTTTGTTGTCAAAATACGCAAAATAAAGCAAAATAATTTTTTTGCTAGCAAACGGTACATTATTTTTAAAAAATGCTCTGGCAAAATTGTGTACCGTATGACTACACAGTTTGAAACTTTTTTAAAGTACTTATTTAAAAATATTCTCGTTATTTGTAATTGTTTGAAATAAATGAAAGCTCATGGCCTTAGTAATGACATTCCGTTCTTGTCCGAAGTGAATTTTATTTTCGTACGTTGGCCCAATTGGCGCATGTGGTCTAGTTTCGAAAAAAAAAACCTGTTTACGAACACACTGCAACGTATTTTAAGCGCGTGCTAGGTAGCTTCCTTAATACAGATTTATTAGAGTGACTTACCGGCACGTTAAAAGCGGGACGTTTCCTGGAAGCCTTATGAATATGCCGCCATTGACAGGCAGTCTCGTTAAGAAGTTGTCGTTGAAAGTAAACTCGACAAGCTTCATTTAGCCTTGTCAAGGAGGCAGGTTTATATCCACTCGGCTTCCTTTAGAGAAAATGACGGTTGGATGGATGAGGCAGAAGAAGAGAAAGGGAACAAAACTTCCACGGGAGGAAATTAGACGCTGATATTTTATCATCGAAACAGCGTGGGAGTAAAAAGAGAGGAGTGATATATAGGCGTGTCTCTCTCGCAATTATAAACTTCCGGTATGATTCGAATTGTCGGCACACGTCTAGTCAAAGGTTCCAGATGCTTGTTCATCGATGTACTGAAAACACTCGCGAAGCAAGGGCGTGAGCACTTTTATTAAGGGGCCTCCCTATACAGGCTGCATGTGTTTGTGTGTGAGGCAGGAGCTGTAAGAGCGCCACTAACCGACGTATGTAATGCATTATCGCCTCTCCGCACAAGCCACTCAGCTGACGTGTAGTGTTTTACTATTATCCTCTTTCCAATAGGACTTTAAGCGACGACCGCATTATTTTCTTTATAAGCAGTGTGGTTCAAAGTTTAACACTTGTTTCTATAGTTGTGTTTTTCGAATCCGATAGTTATTATCCTGATACGGCAGTCTGAAGAAGCCAATTTTAACTGTTTTGAGGCGTCAGAAAATAATGCTTCCAACAAAAACGTGCCGAATTTTTAAAACTATAGCGACGTAGTTTAATGCATGCGTTCTTTTCGTATATATGCAGATATAATGTGCGTCAAATAGTTTCATCAAAAAGAGAATAGTCGTAACTCGCGGTAACGTATTTTAAGCGCAGGTAGGCGACCACCTTAAGTGGTATGGGAAGGTAGATGTCGAGCTAACAACTGGGATACTCAATCATCAATAACATCTGAACTACTCGTCAAAATTCGACAAGAATTTTTTTTGCCGTGTTGATATTTTATCGACGGACGTTTATTTATGTAGCACTATGCGGTAGTATGCTTGACTTTAGAGTAAAAATTAATAACGGTTAATAGTAAAATAAGGCTTGAAACCACAAAATTAACAAAAATTGAAAATTGTAATTTTTAATTGTTTATAGTATATTGTCTAGAGCTCTATAGTAACCGAATTTAAAAAAAATACTCGCGTTTTTTATTTGAAAATAATATGACTATCAGAAATTCTCTGCTAGAGAGGTTTACGGATGTTTGAATTATTTTTTTTAATGAAAACGCGAGTATTTTTTGAAATTCGGTTATTATATAGGCCTTCATATTATAACATTGATATTATAAAATGACTTTTTCAATTATTATAGATTTTGTGGTTTCAAGGCCTTATTTTTACAAAAACTGGTTTTAATTTTTCTACTAGACAGTAAAGCATACTACCGCATATTACTATATAAATAAATGTTCGTTGATAAAGTACCTACTCGGCCAAAAAATCTCATCGAATTTTCATGAGCAATTCAGATTTTATTGACGATTCAGTATTCCAATCGCCCGCTCGAGATCGTACCTTGCACGGATGAAACCAAAGGCACAGCTTCCCTGCGAGTGTGAAAACTCAGGGAAACTGTTGAAAATTATCAAGTCACTCCACAACAACTTCGTTTGGCGGGCCTTGGAGTCCCGGAAAATTGTGTTGTGTTGAAATTTTCCATCTTCTTGTACAACAAGACTGGAATGAACGGTAAGATTATTGCGGCAACTAGCACTTAACTACAAACAAGATATTCATAAACCGTTTTAAGACCATATCGCCTTTTGAGCAGGACGCTTTGATTGACGTTTAAACGTTTTACTCGGTTTCCGAAGGATCGTGGTCCAAATCCCGGCTTCGGCCATCAAGCATTTGGCTTTCCATGGTTTACTGAAATCTCTACAGACGAATGCTGTGACGGTTACTTAATATACGCCATGCAAGATTCCTCTCTCAGTTCCTCTCATTGTTGTGGGTCTCCGTCCCTAATCACATCACAGTCGACCAGACGTATGGCTAGGGACCCTTGCTTTTCACGAAAAGAATTTTGCCTCACTTTGTTTCCGTGCCTTACGTGCACATCCGCAGTTCTGCCTCGTGGTCAGTGATTGGATATTTTAACTGTCTCGAGCCTTGAGATTCTACCGGCAAATCACAGACGTGTGGTGATGCAGGAACGTTACTGTAATTGGCTCAGTCAGAGATACGGCTCTTCACACAGAAACGCTGCCAATAACCATGAAGCAGAACTGCAGACGTGCACGTAAGGCACTGAAACAAATTGGGGCAAAATTCTTTTCGCAAAAAAAAAAAAAAAAAACAGGGTCCGTACGTATGGGTCACTTTCCTTACAGGTAGGGACAGGAAAATTTCGCGAATTCAATGACCTTCATGTAAGAATCAACTATCCTATACCTACTCAAGTCCTGACCATTTGTCCACTAGCTGCTACTCAGTGGAACAACAGACAATGAACGAATAGACGGGGGTGTGTATGCATAGGACAATGGATTCTAGCCTGCAGGTCATTGAAACCGCGAAATTTTTCCACCCCTAAATACGTAGTTCGCGATAAAGTGAGTTTTTTAACTATATTTTCTGGAATATTAGTTAGTAAATGTTATTTATTGCGACCCCAGACGTTGATTCTTGAGTGCGTTGTTAAATTTACACACTTTGATGGTTACATATTTATTTTTTAACCCCCGACGCAAAAAAAGGGATTTTATATTTTATTTATTTGGCTTAATTAACGTGGCGCAGTTATGACGATATTGTCTTCCCTGCCACTGAACCACACACTGACACGTGCATCAAAACATAACAACGAAGTCTTTACAGAGAGAGAGGAAGAAAATGGATTTTATATAAATTTTACCAATCACAGCCAAACTAAAGTTCTTACTACAACATGAAAACGGATTAATGAATTAAATATTGTGCAATCACAGGCGAGTAAATTGGAGCAAACGCTAACAGAGCCTTTAAAAGTTGCAAATGAATATACTTGCGTATATCACTCTTCTAAACTGTTCCAGAGGCAACATATGTTGATACTAGAATGAACGGAAAAGAAGTTAGTTCTGTGCGAAGGAATGTCGAGTTTAACTGTTGTGCGAGAACGAATTACGTGATTGTGGTAAGAGTACATAAGTTTAAAACGGGGAGCAAGGTACAGAGGGTAAGTTCGCTTTGTTTATATAAAATATTGCCAGGAAACATTAAACTACATGAATGTAAAAAAGGTTAACTAGGTTTCAAAAGTGCTCTCTTTATCCTGAACAACCTATACTTACCTTACATTTCTTGACTAGGACACTAAGCAGAAACTTTTTAGTATTGGCTTCCATTACATTTAATGGTGGTTAACCGTACACTTAATATCTGAACATTTTTTATTGGTACCTCAAATCTGTGGAAGATGGAATTCAAATATTTATTTAGACACGTGTAGCCATTCTGTGTATCTTACGTACATGTTAATATGTATATATTCCTATTCCTATATAGCCTACAGAAATGAGTTTCACTGTAAAACAGAACTTGTTATAATATTTTAAATCAATTCTTTGTAGGGAGTGGAGATTTCACGAAGGACAAGCTAAGCTCCACAAGCATGTACTATACATTTCATATACGACTTGCAGATGGATCACAGTTCAACAATCTGTGGAACTTTAAGGGGGGAGTGTGAGACAATTTTATTGCATTTTCAGTTTTTGAGCCATAACACTTACTCAAACTGCATTATCAAAATTTTCTCTTCGGCAAAGCATAAGATATATTCTTGGTAAACTACTTGACATAAATAATAATGGAATGTGTAATTTTTTTTTGTGAATAGAGACTTGAAAAATTCGCGTTTTCATTTGGGCACAAGCTAGAATTACTAAAACTGTAAGTTTGCGTTACTTTCGCAGTTGGTCTTGACTTATTTGGCACCTTCTGTGAGTCTCTGAGCCAGTAATACAATTGTAACTAATAGACCTGTATCACCGTGTCAGAGAGCAACTAATGAGCATCTGCTGCCTGCTTCAGTTCACAAATATTCTTGCAGGCTAGCCTAGAGGTCAGTGAACACGCGAAATTTTCCGGTCTCTAGTCATGCATAGGGCCACGATTTTGTCGCGAAAAGATTTTTGCCCCACTTTGTTTCAGTGTCTCTCGTGCACATCGACAGCTGTGTTTCAAGGTTATTGGTAGCGTGTCTTTGTTCAGGCACGTTTCTCATTTGACTGCACCAATCAGACTCTGTACATGTGTGATTTGCCAAGATAAGTGACAGTAAGATCATATAATCACAGACGATCTAGCAGAACTGCATTTGTGCACATGACGCATTGAAACCAGTTGTTGCAAAAAACGTTTCGCCATAAAATCGTGGCTCTAGTCATGCAGAATCATTGCAAGAGAATTCTTGAAAGTTAACCAATAATTATCTTGCAAATGATTCTGAATGACAGATTCTTGAAAGATTCCATTATTATTTATATCAAGCAGTTTACCAATAATATATATGCTACGCTTTGTTGAAAAAAATTGATAATGCAATTCGAATAAATGTTATGGCCCAAAAACTGAAAATAAAGTACAATCGTGTAACACTCCCTCTTACGTAAATAAAAAACCTACAAGAAAAGAATGGCCGTTTCCCATCCTACACAAACAAGGGTACAAAATGTCTCACTAAGGCAGCAGTCAATGTACTAACGGCGGAAGATGTTATATACTACGCATAGAACAATTGAGTAGGCCTATATTCTGTAGTTCTTCGCTAAGTCCCGAAAAATTCCTGTCTCTTAGTTTTTGACATAAACGCAAGGTTTTTAGTTGAAGAGACGAAATTATTTTTTTAAGTGTAATTATTTTGTCGTAAATGGCTCTCTGAATAAATAGTTCTTTGACAGTTCTTTGAACCGCAGTTTTTTTGACAGTACAACGTCGGTAGCAATCGTACAGAATTCCTTTAAACTGTAGGTCTTCTTAATGTCACAAAATATTCTGATAATAGTTGTGAAGTTTGATTTACAGTTACCGCTCTGAAACCAACTGTGAACATGCATGGAATAGAGACTGCAATGCAGTTAAAATAGTACGCATATTGGCACATAGTAGTTGATTTCTTATTATTATCTTAATTTACATAATAGCAATGAATATTATAAAAGAGCATTCCTATAGCACAAATAATCTGGTTTAGTCGCACACTTATGAATAGCGACGAGCCATTACTATGGTTTCAAAACAAAGAGTACAAAATACGACCAATATATGTAGTTATGATTACATTTGAAGTTTTCAAATTTTCTTATTAATGCTATTTTTGTGATTTCTTTCTAAGATCGCTAGGTGTACTATTTTAGACTATATAGAGAAAAAAAACCTAAAACATATATAGGCTATATAACATTCCCTGCAAAATTGCATAGTATAACAGTGGTTATTAGATTTTTTTTTTTTGACAAGTAGAACTTGAGCTAATGCTTATTTTTAGATTTTTCTGCGCCTTGTTGACTAATTTTTTCTTAAGAAAAATTACATTACTTCTGCTGATTGATATTACAAACAAAAATTTCTTTAACCAAATAACTATCCTTTGTCTTTGAAAAAGAGCATACACAGTAACAACTTTCCAACAAAACTGTGGGACGGTTGTACGATGTATGGTCGTTTTTATGCGTAGAAAAAATTGTCGTATAAGCAGTAGGAATGTAAGATCATGTCGTTAGGAATGAAATATTTGTGCGCCGTTCCCTTCCGCGTCTAGGGGCTGCGGCTTCGGTTATGCAAGAGGCGGAAATGACAGACGACGCGAGAAACCGCCCTCTCCCGGAAGTGTACAGGCGTTATCAAAAGTATACGAGCAACCAATTAAATGTGTGAAGACACTTCGTAAGTACGTTGTTACATAAAATCTCCTAAAATCACTCCCAAATAACGCTGTGAATGTGTATAATATCCTATCGTAACATAGTTGTACGCTTTTCACCATTCTCTGCACAAGTTTTCGAAGTTTTGTGTCATTTTTAAAATTATTTTAAAGGGTAAATGTCGTAGTAATTTCAACTACACTCAAATTAGATTGTTATTTTGTGATTGCTTGTATTTCTTATGTTCTTGTGATTCTTCGGTATACACAGGATAATGGACTCTAGCATGTTGGTAGTTGAACTCGTGAAATATTCCTAGCCCTACTCATTGGTGGAGACATGCAAAATTCGCGTAATTTCTTGCAACCATGCTGGACTCCAAATGGTTATATACGTGTCCAACTTCCCCCATAGGCAAACAATACCGTGGTCTGCAAAGTAAAATGCTTCTGTGCAGTAATTAAAAGTTGCATGTTTGAGTGACCAACATGCTGTAAAGCGGTCATACACGTAACTAACATCACATAGTAACTACGACTAGCGTAATCTCATACCTAGAGCCACGATTTTGTCGCGAAAAGATTTTTGCAACATTTTGTTTCAGTGTCTCGCGTGCACCTCGGCAGCTCTGCTTCACGGCTATTGGAAGCGTGTCTTTGGTCAGACACGTCCCTCATTTGACTGCAGCAATAACAATGAGGCTATTGTGACGCAATACGTCTGTGATTTGTCAGTTGAACATCAAGACGCGTGACAGTTAAAACGTCCAATCACTGACCATGAAACAGAGTTGCGGATGTCAACATAACTCATTGAAACCAATTGATGCAAAAATATTTTCGCCATAAAATCGTGGCTCTACAGTCATACCGTAATTGTGTGTATATACAGGACTGCTAAGTCTAGTCTGTTTCCAAATATCAATGAGAATTTCGCAGGTCCCTATTTATTGACCATCGACATCTTACACCTCTTAAAGAGCGTTGAGCCATTAATAAGTAACTGAATGCGTTCCTTGTCATGTAGTATCACTGTGAAAGCGAGCAGCCAATGAGCAGATGCTGTATGCTTGAGTACACAGATATTTTGGAAGACTAGCCTACATGTCAGTGAACCCGCTAGTTTCTCATGTCTCTACCAATACAGAGACAATACCGTCATTGTTGTACACGACACGATGGAGCAAACAGTCAACTTTCCTCCCGATCTTTCAGTGTCTCTACTTACGCCTAGAGACCGCAACAATGCGCGGCTTCACTTACCTGAAGACTAGCCTCCAATAGTATCCTTGTACTGAAGCATACAGAAGCTGCTCATTGGCTGCTCGTCAATGCTTAGACACCTCATGAATGGCGTAGGGACAGGAACATTTCGCGAGTTCAATGACCTTCATGTTAGAACCAACTATTCTATGCATACTCAAGCATCGATCATTTGTCCACTAGCTGCCACTCAGTGGAACAGCAGACAATGAACCAATAGACGGGGCTTGAGTATGCATAGGACAAGGAGTTCTATCATGCGGGTCATTGAATCTGCGAAATTTTCCTGTTCCTATGAATAGGCATGAGTTTATTCGCTTCATTATTATTGGCTCGGAGCCCTCCAGGAACTGTCAAATAAGTCTAGGGCCAAATTACAAGAGTGATGAGAACTATCAGTTGTTTGAATTCCAACTTTTGCCCAAGTGAAAACGTTTAATTCTTCAGGAACCTAGTTGTGTCATATGTAGAGACACGGAAATTTCACGGGTTCAACGTCTAGTCGGCTGGACTCCACAGTACTGTACAGTATGTTACAAAAGGAACGGCCAAACTTTCAGGAAACATTCCACACATACAAAGAAAGAAAATATGTGATATGTACATATGTCCGGAAACGCTTAGTTACCATGGTAGAGCCCCTTACATTACCTCTCGTTACATGTCATCGTAAAAAAAAAAACATTTCGTACAGACACTGTTCCAATTACCCAATGGAATGTTTCGTTAGAATGTACGTTACTTCCTAGGATCACCGCCAGGTGGGCGACGTGACGGAAGCAGGGGCGTCATTTGGGGCTACAGGGGGAGGGGCAAATGCCCCCCCCCTGGATTTAGAGTTTTATGTGTATAGATATATTTTTTTGTATTTTTAAATGTAAATAATGCTAACTTAAGGACATAAAACTGAAGTTGTATTATTAAAGTATCTAATTTATACATGCTTAATTAATAAAAAAGATGCAACAAGGTCACTGTCGCCAGAAAACAAAATCTTCCCCCCCCCCCCCCAGAAAAACCTGAAATGACGCCCCTGGACGGAAGGTAATCGTGACTGCACTGCGTCTCTTCAACTCACATGAAATGATGGACTGGGAGCACACAGAAACAGACAGTACCAGCATTACGTAACACACGTTCTTAAGTGAAATGTTCAAAATGACTTCCATGAGCGAGGATACACGCATCATGGAATCCCTGATGCGCTGATGTATCCCTGGAGTATGGCGTATTAACGAGGTGTAAGGAATTGAGATCTACCATGGTAATTAAGTGTTTCCGGACATATGTCTATATAACATATTTTCTTTCTTTGTGTGTGTGGAATGTTTCCTGAAAGTTTGGCCGTACATATTTGTAAGATCCTGTATAAACATTCCTCAGCTACTTGTACATTGGCTGTTGCTCCAGTGAGTGGGCAGTTGTACATCTGACGTGGTAGCACTTACGTCAGTGAGTGTCTTCATACAGGTTTATTATTGGTTGACAGATCTCAAGGGCGAGTTTCATAAACAGGGATCCAATCACGAGAGTGACTCATATGTGTAGGATCTAGAAATCTATCGTCTCCTCGAATGAATTCACGAAGTTTCCTGGTCCCTAGTGGTATGGTGTCCTTGTACTTTTGGTGGAACGTATACGTCGGGGTTTATTGCTTATCGCGTGAGAGCCTCGATTCCTGGGTACAGCGAGGACTGCTCCAGAGAAGAGGCGTCCCGGCTAAATGGATGAGTAAGCACTTCATTTCTAGCGGGAGTGTTCCGTGAAAACATTTTTACCGCTGGAAGCTGTCCAGCGACGAAGGAAGAGCAGTCGAGAGGGAGGGAGTTTTATCTGAGACTGTGGCCAACCTGTAGATCTGGTTGGTCATGGTAGGTAAAGTCTACACTGCCCCTTCCCTCATCACTCACTCCTTTTACCATCCACCAACCAACTCTCCTTCCAAAGTTCTTCCTTCACCTCCACACATCATCAAATGGCCCATCTCCAAATCTCTCTCTTCCGGACCTCTTCCGGCTATCTGTTGTCCCCCATTTTACCGTCTTCTTCCGTCGAGGACCTTTCTAACCCAATCCTTCTGTTCCTTTATTTATTTTTTCAAGTTTATTTGCACATTCTCTCGTTCCGCATAGGCGTGGTCTGAAGCACGGACTGTCTCTAGTGTGGGGAAATTTCTTCTGTAAATCTTGCCATACGAACGTGCTCGTCGAACTTCTGTACCTTATTCACGGGAAATCCAACCCTTTTAGACCAAAACTCAATAAATGTCCCGTCCTACAAAATACATATATGATTTAACGAAGTGCACTCACTGGATATCTTCAATAATTTATAGTGAATTTATTTCCAAACCTCGTGACCAAACATTAACTTTGGTTCACATTATCGTTTGCACCTTAATACATAGAAAAACTAATATATATAAAGATTTTTGCTGACCTGGCAAAAGAGTCTCTTAAATTGTAATTTAAACTTTTTTTAAGAGGAAAATATCATATTTTTCAGGTTTCTAATTTTGTTTAACCAAAAAAGTATCATGTTAGGTCAAGATTTTTTTTTCGCAATGTCTTAGTATTTTATTCGTAAATGTTTATGTTGATGGCAACGAAAAAAAAAAAAAAAAAGACTATATGTTACACTCGCAAGTGTGAGAATGTACGAAATAGAGGCAACTCAATATCTAAGTGACGTACGCGTATAGGCTGTTCATGTTAATATAGGAGATTTTAAGTCTCCCAAGGGTCAAATACTTCGACACTAACTGACAGAAAACGCGCCATTTAAACCATTGGGTCTAGAAACAAGAAATATTGTACAAGAGTTCCTTGCATATCACAGGTACTAACCAGAAAATAATTTTTTTAATACGTCTTTTAAGGGGGTTTAATAGGGGATGAAAGTGTATATGAAAATTCATAATATTTCAAGTATGTGCGTTCGTTTACTGTTCATCCAAATGCTACCGAACTTAGTGAGCTGTTGTGTGTGCACCTGCGAAGGGTTCTGCCCAAAAATCTATCGTTATTGGTGATAAGGGTGGAGGGTGCAAAACGGTGTGGAGGGGCAGAACGGGGTACCCAAAATAGTTAGCAAAAAAAAGTGAGTTGTTCTGCATACACTCCCAAACGTTTCTAACAAAAAAATTAGTAATTAAGAGGAAAGGGGTCAGAACGGGATAGAGTGGAAGAACGGGATCCCAAAAAATTAGTGGAACAATTTTTTTAATTTGTTTCTAAAACAGTCATTAATGGCCCGTAACATAACTTTGCACCATTCAGCATTATTCACAACTTTGTTATAGAAATTTAATCGCATTAAACGAAAACCCCGCAATCGAAGTCGCGGATACCAACTTGTTTATTGATATTTTTCTGCCTCCTCAGAATGAGAGCTCTGTACACAGATATGGAGTCCTGACACCGATCCCATATTCTTGTTGCTCTCACAGGGGTATTGTTCGAGGCACCTGGATGTTTGCATTGTGAAGACCCTGGGTACACCGGTATAGTCTCAGGAACCGCGAGGATCAGTGCGAGAATCTCCTGTGCAAACACAGACTATCGTGTGGGCTGGACTCACAGTATCGTGAGACTAAAACGCTCATGCTTGGGAGTAGAGAACGTAATATATAACTTTTCTGTTTCTTTATATGGTATTTAAAAAAAATGCTATAGTTACGAAAATTCTTATTCTGTGCTTAAACATACTGCAGTGTCTGTCTTTCAAATTATTAGCGACTCCATATAAAGTTCAGGTCCTAGGTATTTGTCACGTGAGAATGTGTATCAAAATGTCCGACTTTTTAAAATGAAGTTCTATACCTGTCATTACAGGAGAACAAACGCGATTGAAATGTGGTTGAGAAATTACCAGAAATTCATAGTTAGATATACCATTAAACATGAAACGTTTCGCATATTTTAGCTCTATGTATAATACCTAGAGACCCGGAAATTTCCTGGGTTCATTGACCAGCCGGCTGGACTGCACAGTCCTGTATATACTGTACATTGATTACGAAAATTCTTATTCTGTGCTTAAACATACTGCAGTGTCTGTCTTTCAAATTATTAGCGACTCCATATAAAGTTCAGGTCC